>MPNW01000560.1:191561-221953 GCA_011800805.1 Hirudo medicinalis
GCAAGATCAACAGGCCGGCCCACCGATTTTGCCGGCAGGCAAACGAGCTGATAAGCTGGCAAGGCCAGCAAACCAGCTCGTGAACCCATCGGCAAAACCGGCTAGCCGCCCACCCGGCCGCGCGGCCTCGTAATCTAATGGGCCTCTGAAACATTTTTTAGAGGTAATAACAAAAGATACTGAATATTGTATTACAATATAATAAGTACCTAAACTTAATTATATATTAATTATCCTAATTATTACACCACTACAACAGTTATTTAACGCCAACTGTTCGTATAGATTTCATGCTTTGGTCTGCGATCTAGGTTAACGAAACGCTAGGTTAACATCTATGTTATGTAATTTAATTTGTCCTTAAAGATTAAATTAACTACTTCTCCTCAAATCAAAAGCAACTGCTTTAGTATTTCATCGGCAACATTATTTATTGAACATTTTAAAATTACTTACCGGGTATAGTCTGCGTTGGATGCAAAACTGGACCGCTGCCATTGAGGTTGTCATTTGATTGCTAAACACTACGAAACTTTAAATAAATAGTTACTTAAAGCCCTTTCTACTTCGACATTTCTTGCCTTGGTCTGCGAGGAAACGAACTCTTGCTCAAACGGGTTGCCTTGGGAAATCAAATGACGTCTCCAGTGTAAAATACGTTATCGGGTGTGTTCCTTTACATTTTGTTCCACTAATTTTGTTTTAATATTTTTATAATTACACTATTACTTTTATTTTGTATTCGTTTGTTGTTGCTTTTTATTTAAATTTTCAATCCACAAATTGTGGGGTCGTGTGGACCGCAAACGCTAATTTATACTTACATACACACAAAATAATATTTTTAATTTTATATGTGAAAAATTAATTTGATTAACTCATTCATCTTATGCTTTCCATACACAGCCATTGTCGTCGGCCAAATTCAATGTGTACCTTCTGAATGACTGCTGCTTCTCTGCTTTCGGGAAGTCTTTTGGGAGACCATACGGTTTGCGAGGGATTTGTAAAACTAATCTTTGTAACCAACTCCGTTGTCTTAGCGAGCAACATTATCGCATATGGAAACCTCTGCCACCAAGTCTTTCACCAAAAAAAGTGCTAATGATGCAAAAGATGCTAAACTCGCTGAAAATATTACTGAACAGGATTGGATTCTTCTTAGGTTTTAAATTTTTAAGCAAAATATTTTTTGCATTTAAACAGTAATTTGATTTAGAGCTACTTTTGCTTTCAAGAATTAATGAGACCACCTTGACCAATATTCTCAAATAAAGACTTTTCTTGAGGTTCAGAACAGTTTCGGATTTAAATTGAAATCATTTTTATTATTCAGCTTCTCTCTTGTTCTAAGCTTTGTGTTTCGTAATAACAAGCAACAATTTCTAAAAAACTCAATAAGCTCTCCTATACATCATCACTTTAAGCTTTCAAATCTGATATTCTTAAGCTGAATGATAATTTTTATTCTCCTTTCTAAAATCCTTGCAACAGATCCAAGCCAAATAACATATGCTAAATTATATCAACCATATTAAAAAAAAAAGATAATAAAAGCTTTGGTAATAAATAAACAGATGACTGAAGAAAAACATTTGATGACATTTCCAAACAGCAAATATAAGTTGATGGTTTTCAATGTTCGAAAGAGAATACAGCAATCATATTTCATGAATTATTGGATTGAAAGATGAATCAATACCATTAACAGGTCATCATTATCAACATCATTCATACATTTGAATTTAAAATAATTTATTGCAACCACCCTTCCAAACCTGATTTTCAAGATAAGTACAAACATAGCCTCATGACATGGATCCAATCTGATGTATCTAAATGTCATTTAGTCATCATCATCATCATTAGCAGCAGCAGCAGCAGTATACAAAATATTAAAATTAGCATAAAACCTGGCAAAAAGAAAAAAAAAAGCCTTTTGAAGCTGAAGAAAACCCAATCAAAGAGAAACATTGAAAGAGTTTCAATTGGTCCTCCTTGCATCCTATCACAGCTGGAACTCAAGTTTCCTCAACAAGCATCACCTTCAAATTAACAGACCCAATGATCTTTTAGAAAGAAATACATTCTGTCAAATATGACTGCACTTTTCTTCCTTTCTTCTTCTGTTCATCATTCATTCACCTCTTCCTCATCTGGAAGTTGAATTGAAATAAACCAGATTAATCAGTTTGTCATTTCATAGGTTATAAAATATAAAAATGTAAAATAAAACAATTATTTAGAATTTAATTGAGTCACATCTGTCACACAAGCGTCGTCGTTATCGCCGTCGTCAACATGACACCACTTAGCTCACTTTCGGGGTGGTTTTTGGTGTCTTCGGAGTAGCGGTGCTTCCTTTGTTTGTTCTTGACCTGCCAGGAGTCTCATGTCGAGCGGGACTCGACTCCTTGCTCGACGACATCTTCGCAAGGTTCTTCCTCATGCCGAGCTGAGTCAACCAATCGACTTTCGAGCTCTGAGGAGTGCTGGGGGTTTCCGGGCGGTCGACGGGCAGCCGATCGGACGGAACGTTTTTTATGCCTTCTTGCCGTTTCCCTCTGATTTTTTTGTTGTAAGCATCTCTGACAGAGTCTGGAAGATTGGCAGTTGGCGAGGAGAAATCTGCCACAACGGAGGAGACTTTGGGAGCTTCCTTGATGTTGTAAATTACTTTTGCAAATGAATTTTCCATCGATTTGTGAAGGAGTGGGTCTTTTTCGAGTGGAGTCGATGCTGGCAAGTCATTAGACATCGTGTTGGGACTTATTTCGCTCAGCACATTCTGCTTAGATGATGATGATGATAAGCCTAATGAGAAACTAGAAAAAAGGTTTGAAAGAGGATTTCCTTGTTCTTTGTTTTCATGGTTTAAGGACCAGTTGTCTGAGCCTGGAGGTTGGAGACAGTCCATTCGATTGTCCGAGCTGCTGTCCAGTCTCTGGAGCTTTGAGGACTTTGCAACTCTGAAATGACCGTCGCCGACGTTCTTCGAATCTTCATCGTCGACACACAGCTTCCTCTTGACCCCCCGGGCAGTGAGGCCAGAATTGCAGCCTGCCTCTCGAGGGGAGAGGATTATCTTCTTTGGAGTTGTTGCATGCTGAGGTTTCTTGAGCGAACTTTTGCTGAAAAAGGAGGTGATGGTTGGTGAGGGAGAAGACATTTTGAAGGTTGAGGGGAGGTTGATGAGGCTCTGGATGACCTTTGAGGGGGAAGGAGGCTTTTTGATGGGCGAGGTGAAGAAGCACTTTCTTGGTGTTAAAATGACTGCAATAAAAAAAAAAATTGTGTGCTCATATGAAGAAATCACATGAAGAGCTGCAACACTATTTCAAAACTGAACATAATTAACTGAACATAATATAACATATTAAGCATGCAATAAGCAATGAGTTGGTCTCATACATAACTTCTTAAAAGAAGATGAATGCATTAATGAGCACAAAAAATTAAAACCAATTAGTAGATTTTTATTGCACCAATTATGCACAGACGATAATGACTGCAAGCCTCCCAAATCCATTCAGCCAACAGTTTAAACAAAAACAAGTATCATAAACTCAAGGAAAATTACCCGATTTGACGTGATCTTTGACGGCGTACCCGTAAGGTCGAGCGTCGACGTCGTCGGGCCTCGAGTCGACGTTCCTCCTGTCTGGCCTCCAAAGGCAAGTCGTGTTGTCGTCGCTCAACGTCGCCACCTTCAGGAGGTCCGACTGACACCAGGCGACCGAAGTCACCTCGGCGGCGTGGCCGACCAGTTTGATCGGACCGGACGGCATTCCTGCATCGCCACGGTGATGGGTGTTTCTGATCGGCCAAATGTAGGCACAGCAATCGGAGGAACCGGACATGATGTAGGCGTCGTCGGGACTGATGGAGAGTTTCACGAAGAAAGAGCTGACCTTGTGGCCTCTGTAGCAGGTAACTGTGGAAGGTAAAAAGGTTTCGATGATTTTCCAATGATGCAATGTAACGGCAAATAGCTGTTGAAGTCCCAATCACTGTGTTAAGTAATGCAATGTAAATTTCTGACAATTTAAATGAAATTATTTAGAGTCGAGTAGCCCGACGCTTTTAAGACCAAAGTGTAATAAATGTATGGCAAGATCCTCAACTTTTAATGACAAATAAAATATTCGAATAAATTAAAATTTTTTATAAATTACAAAAAAAAGTCATTTAGAGTCAAACCTGGCATAGATTTGTAGTTGATGCAGTCATATTGGTAGATGGAGCCATCGAGACAACTTGCAAACAAATAACTTTCAGCATGGTCGAAGATGAGGTTTGATATCCCTACAACAACAACAACAACAACAACAATGAAACTATTAACAACTACAATAATACATAACAACAACAATGAAACTATTAATAACAACAATAATACATAACAACAACAATGAAACTATTAATAACAACAATAATAATATGCTATGGTGCTTGAAGGCAAGTTAATTGTTTTGCAATTTGAACTGAAACCACATAAAAAAGGTTTTCAGACTTAAAGATCCATGAGTTTGATCACATTGTAATGTAATCACTTTCAACGGTAATAGGCTACAAATTGAGCAGGCTGCTAAACAATTCAAATTTAAAACATTATAGGAGTTTCATGAGTAATAAAGAAAATGAAAAGTTTATTAATATTTCAAAAACTTGATATTATCACAAATAACTTGCTGTTATCCTAGGTAACTTGATGGCATTGCAGCATCAACAGCTCACCATAAGGTCGTCCCTTTTTCGATTGACATGCAAAAGTCGACTTGCACTTCACCAGGCTCCTGTTGCCCGACAACTTCCTCAGGTCCCACAACTTTATGGTGCTTTGAAGCAACAGAAATGAATTGATATTAATGGATTAATTCGAATGCTTCTATTGACCACGTCTAATGAGTTCAAACTTGATAAGCATCAGTTACTAGCAGTTAATGCATCAGTTAACAGTTGTTAATGCATCAGTTAACAGTTGATAATGCATCAGTTAACAGTTGATAATGCATCAGTTAACAGTTGATAATGCATCCTCACCCATCGGCACAACCCGCAGAGGCAAAAGTGTTCTCGTTTTGGAAGGAAACGGCCGTCACGCTGTACTGCGACGACTGAAATGAAATAAAACACATCGAAACGAACGAAGATTGTTCTAATCTTCTCCGACAAGAACGAACTAAAACCGTAAAATGAAAACACAGGGCATTGAAAACCAACATTTTTGGATCTGTTTCCAGTCGATTTCTTGTTCTGGTGAGTGTCGTGCGCGCCCGGAATGTCGTGGACGTACTTGACACTTCCATCTGTGGAAATAATTCATAAAACATATTCCTTCACAAAGTGTAACGTAAAGTCTTTTTACATTTATACAAGTTAAATTAGTTTAATTATAATTATTTGTATTTAAAAAATGCCAAGTGAAGGCAAAAGTGCCAAACAGTGAAAGTAAGCATTTCAAAAAGTGAAGATCCTCAAAAACTCAAAATAAGCAACAATGTCAAAGAGTTGTCAAAGATTACTTTGTTGCATGTTCACCCTTTTGTCCCAAAGCATGATGTGACCATCCCTTGAACCAGATATCAGTAAGTCTGTGTGTGTGGCAGGATGATAATAACCTCATCATCATCATCATCATCTTCTTCTTAATCAACGAACCTTTGCTATTCTTTTGGAAAGCCACGGACTTGACGCTGCTCGTGTGTCCGGAAAAGAGGAGGACCTTGTTCTGAGCCTGAACGTCCCACAAGGCCAGTGTTTGATCTCCACTGGCCGTTACCAAATTGTTCTCCCCTGGCATCCAATCAAGGTCGAACACTGCATTGGAATGGGCATGCCAGTCTGATAATGAAGTGAAAAACAGTCAATGAAATGTTGTTGCTTAATGAATTAACCAACAATTGGTTTAATCGATCTACCATTTATAAAGCGCCCCTAACCAAGGTCGCTCCCTGGCGGTGCAGGCTCGGTTTCAAACACGACACATTACGACCGTTGTCGTTACCGCCTCATGCAGGAACTCAACCCGTTCGGCCAACTTGCGTGCCAAATTTATTTACTTGTTTCCAAATAACAAAATTCATAGAGACTTTGAAAGATTCAAAAAAACATTTCTGATTTATTATCTTTGGAATGCAAATTAAATGTGTTCTTGGATCCCTACTTTGAAAATTACTGAGTCAAATCACTTTCATGAAAATTCTACAAAGTAATATGACAGAAAGTTACCTTTTGTGACTGCCAATGGTGCTGATTTCAAAGTATTCAGCACGAGTATGTTTCCATCTTCATCAGCCACAGCCAAAAAGTCTTGATTCACTGCAGTTAAAACCAATATTTTTAAGATAGCATCTTTTGTTATATTTAATAAGGCTGATCATACTTAATTCAATATATTTTTTATCTAATGCTTTAATGCTAAATCATTTAAAGAACTAAATATATCACATTTGTGAATAATATGATTATTTCAATAATCATTCAAAAGTTGTTTTTCCAGGTATTGAAGGTTTGTAACTCCACAAATAGTGAAAGCCAAAAATAATTCTGACTTTAAATTGCTTGTGGGTGATTATTAAGGAGATAGGATGCGCAAAATTTGATTTTGTTGCTCTGTTTTCTGATCAATTTTGCTTGCTTTTTATATTGTGCATTTGTGTAATGTAATGGGGGTTAACCTGCAAGGGTAATTAACAAATAATTCTAAAATCCAAACCTTTAGAGAAGCTGCATGCCACAGGAGGAACAGATGTCTGAAAAAATCCACAAATAATCACATAAAATTAAACTTATTTGGTACACCCTGGAGTTTGACAACTTAATTACTTAAATTGTATTGCATCACAGTTTTTTGTTTTAGAAAATAAAGATAAAAGATTTTCAAAAAATTTTACTCCTTCCAGTGGATTGTCCATAGAGTAAACATCATTTCTTTTACATTTGAAATTCTGGAAAGCTACATCCAGACCTTGTTGTTTCCAAGGCGCTTCAAAATTAATGTGTAAGTTTTTAAAATAACTTCAAACTAAGCAATATTAGGAAAGGTCATCTTTCAATAAAACAAAATATCCAGCAAAAATCCTGGAGGCCTTATTACTGGAGGATTTATTGCGATAAAAGTTGGATTAGTTTAACCGCATACCT
Organism: Hirudo medicinalis; assembly: GCA_011800805.1. Taxonomy (NCBI): domain Eukaryota; kingdom Metazoa; phylum Annelida; class Clitellata; order Hirudinida; family Hirudinidae; genus Hirudo; species Hirudo medicinalis. The sequence goes on from MPNW01000560.1 coordinate 198,708, forward strand.
TTAATGTTCATTGAACGATGAAAAAAACTTCTCGGTAGCATTTTAAAATATAAATCTAGTTTGAATTCCTAAAAACTAAAACAATTCGTGGATCACAAAATCGAATCGACAAAAGCCGCCAAGTGTTTACTTTTATTTATTGCACATCATAAAAATACTGATACTAATGCTGTTAACACTTTTTATTAACATAGAATTTTTAACTAAAAGCAAATATGTGTTTATTGAAAGTAAATATTTAGGTAAAAATTATTGATGTTAAGTCAAACAGCAAATTATTTATTAACTAAGCTTTTTAAGCAATACCCTCGTTAGCATGGCTCCAGCAGTAATGGCGCCAGCAAAATTGTTCCTTAATTTCTTGGAGACACGGAACTGAACAGCCTTAATAACGAGCACCTATTTAGGGTAGGGCCGCAAACAGAAATTTCGGGCCTTTATGATATTCCAATTTGGTAATGAAAAATCAAAAAAGATCATGATTGTAATATTTTATTTTAAAACCCGGGCGGGCAACTAAAAGTTTCCACAAGGCACTTTTCCCCCTGTCATCCCTCTCTCGGCGGCCCTGGATATCGCCGTCACATTTTTTGTCAGATTTACGTCAATTTACTGACTACTTTATTTGAACCATTATTTGGAGCAAAGAAATAAATAATCAGCATCAGCTCGCAGATGACTAAAATTTACTCAGAGTAAAAGTACTCAAACACAACAAACGGACGATGTGCTAAATTCTTTTAGGTTTACTTAAAACCAAAAAGGTTGCTTTGAAAGAATGGATGTTTAAGCGCCTTATCAGCAGCTATTCTGCGATCTGGACCCCAAACCAATATGCGAGAGATCAAATCGACCAAAAGGTCAAATTGTTTAGCATACATTGGATTCCAGGATCTTCTAAAAATTTCAGTTTTCTCTAAAAGCAGTTTCCGAAGAGAAACTGAATTTGGAATAATTGTCTGGAAAATAAAATGTTAGGATCACAGAAGTTCGAAATAAAAAATGTTCAAATTAATTATTATAAACAGTAATTAATTATTATTACTTTGTTCTTTGGCACGTAAGAGTAGTTTTCATACTCAAAGTACTTGCTCCATTTTGGCGACCTTCTGATCATGGAAGATGGTGGCATGCCTATGATCTTCACCAGTTCGTCTATGTAGTGATTTACGTCCTTCACGCAGAAAAATGTTTTTCCAGTCAGCATGGCGAGGAGGATGCACCCGAGACTCCACATGTCCACCGAAGTGTCGTAGGAAATTTCTAATACCACCTCCGGAGCTCGGTAGGAAATGGCTTGGATTGGATAACTTCTCTAGAATGAAGAAGTTCTTTTACTTTCTCAACTCAACAATGGTTTCTTAATTAGATTTGATATTTAAGTCATCAAATTAGTGGATTAATTGGTTATAAATTATTATTTTATTATTATTAATATTTTACAAGCGACCTTTTAAAATGAAAGACAAATTGCATGCTCCACTTACTATTGATAAGGAAGTTAATTGGGCGAATCCAAAGTCTGCGATTTTGGCTATGCATCCTTCAAACATGATGTTGTCGGGCTTCAAATCTCCGTGGATAATTCCATCTCCACCGATGTTTTTCAATTCAAAGAGGGCCGCACAAAGCTGCTTGGCAACCAATCTGATTGTCTTCATGTTCATTCCTGATGATGATTTATTCAGGTGGTTCTGAAGGTCGTGATGAAGAAGGTCGTACACCAGAAATTGTCTGTTTTTGACGGTGAAGTGGTCTCTCAAATAAACTGTAATGCAATCACATCCCGTCAAAATATCATGAGTAGGAATCGAATGGGGGAGGGGGAGTTTTTTGGCCGAGGAATAAAGTACAAAAAACTAAAAGTGTTTAGAGATGGAACCTTCTAACGTGTTGACGATGTAATAATTAATGATAATAATAATGGTTAATTTATAAAGCGCCATTTGCATAGCATCAGAGGCGCCTAATTAATGGATTAATAGTCTGCTTTTGTTCAACTTCTTAAAACTATTTGCATTGATACTTTGGAAATTCAGTGATGAATGATTCTACTGTAATTCCATCATTTCAAGCCTCATTTCTTAATTTTCTAACAGTAATTTTATAAGCATTTACAAATACTGTTACTCTTTCAATAACTAAATTTGGTTATCAACCTCAATCAAAGTCCAAGAGAGATTCAGACTTTTTGGACGCAGTCTTAAAGTATGAAGATGATACTTTAGCAATCGCAAGAGCAGGGACAATGACGAAGTGCGTTCGGAAGGACAGGGTGAGTCTTTTGTCAAATTATGTGGAAACATTACTGTTTCGTAAGCATAACTTCAGAGCAGTGTCATATTCAACATCGATGCCCCAAGTATCCTGGTGATTTTATTCCACGAATTTATGATAAATTGGATTCTGATATTGAATAAATGTTCGCATTAAAAAAGTTTAAATATCTTGTACATGATTTACGTCATTCTCCGGCAAAACCCGGCAAATTTTAGCCGGGGCCCCGGTCGATTGCTAATCATGAGATACTTAAATGCTTATTGAGTAGTTAATAAAATTATTTGTAATGAATGTGTTTTTAATTAAAATAAATTAATTATGAATAAATATGCAATGGAGCGGAAGACCTGATGTCGCCAAACGTTAACAAGCAACAAATCAGCCCTTCAGCCGGTGAATAAATAATGTCAATAAATGTCTGTTGAAACATCGAATATATTTCAATCTTTCGTGCCAACCATTCACAAAGACACGATCTTATGTGAGGTAGAGAGACATAAGTTTTAAGTGATCACATTTAACTAACCAAAATGTTTAACCAATCTGATGTTTTCATTGATGACGGTAGTCGCATAAATCTCTACGTCCATTGATTCGCCAACTTTTTTCGGCATTTTTATTGCCACTTCTTTGTCATCGAGGATGTCTCTGGCCTTGTACACCCTTCCAATCAAACCTTCACCGATCACATTATTGAGCAGGTATCTTCCTCTCAGTATTGTCCTGTTTCTCTCCATTTTGAAATTCTGAAGTGACTAATTTTCAAAAATTGTTAAAACTTAATTTGTAGAGTAGAACTAGTCTTTTACAACTTAAGATGACTATTAAATTGTGTATTTGGCACCAAAGAACATTCAAATTGTAAAAGATTTTATTAACTTGTTACAATTGTAAGATTTTTAAAAATTAAAATCACTTAAAATTTATTTATAAAATTTAAATTGAAAAAAAAAGAGAACTCAATTAGATGTTTACTTCGTTATTCAAAAAGTTAATTCTACTTTGTAATTTTGTTTACGTTATAATAAACATGTTTATTAACCATTTGTTTACGAAAACAGTGCAATGTTTGAACATTTGAAGTTGTGAAAAGTCTCACAAGAACTTATAAACAATATCAATTTATTGGATGTGGTTGTTCATAACTAATATTAACATTAACTACTCCAATAACTAATATTAACATTAACTACTCCAACATTTTCATTGTTTTAAAGAGAACGTTCTATCTGAAGATTTTTTCACAATAATAAAAATCTTTTCCGCAGTTCGCTATCGAGTTAATTTAAAAATTGAAAAATTCTGTTCAAAACTTAATGAAGACTTAATGAAGTTAAAATGTGAATAATTAAAATAAGTGATAAATTCACAACTTAAAATAATGAGTTGGCAAACAAAAGGATGAGAAAATGGATTGCGTTGACGATTGATTGCCCATTTATTGGTAGGTTGTCGGAAGAATGAAGGAACAGCATGTAAAAGAAGAAACATATTTTCGAAAAATTCATCACTCAATTTTTCTCAGGAAGCAATTTCAATTTCTTGCCTCACACTTTTGCAGGAGTGATGGAGAGAGAGAATGATGTCGAGGGAGTGGAAAGCAAATATTCCATTTGAAACTTAATTGAAAATCACCTCAAATTCTTCTAATTTCACCAACGAAAAGTTATCAGCATTCAGGACAAGATGTGAAAAAGTAGACAAAATTGGACTCACGCGATTTCAGATCGACAGAATTAAGATTAACAAGGATTACTTTTTTTTAATCAGAAAATTTCGAGTTTCGTTGTCAACCAAACAAACATGGATTAAGGTAATTTAATTTGCTTCCTTTTCAAATCTCCATCGTTTGGCTCACAAAACTTCTAACAAATTTTTAAAATTCCTTTTTTAGTCTCAATGTATTCTTGAACTGATGGTCCCCTTAGGAGGATGAGAATTACATGGGGTTTGAGCATAAATTATTTATATGTATTTTTATATATATATATATATATATATTGTGGTTGAAAACATAATTTTATATTTTGTTCTCAAACGAAATATGAATAAAAATGCACTTTAATACGCCAAATAAATCCAAGGCTATTTACATCACAAATTTTTTAGAATCTGAAACATTCTTGGTCATGATTTCAATTATAAATGTTTGACAGAATCTGTTGGAAAATTTATGGAATGCCATTATAAGCTGGAGATGATGAGTGGATGTAAGAGCGTCATCTTAAAAGGCCAACGTATTTTTTGGATTAATTCTAAGTCGACCACGTTACAATGTTAGGTGGACATCTGAAAATGCTCTTGAGAAAAAGGGGCGCTACTTAAGTTGAAATTTTACTGAGAACTGACGCTCAATTTTCCAGCGCAGGGAAAATTACTATTATTTCTTTAATAAGTTATTATATATCATTTAACGTCAATATAATACTTTTAAGAATGCATAATTATTTACCTTTTGTTTCAGCAACATTTTAAATATATTATTTAAACATTATAATATATATATTCATGTATGGGTTTTAAAATAATAACAATAATAATAATAATAATAATAATATAAATATTAATAATAATACAAATAATAATAATAATAATAGCTTTAATAGCATTGAAACGTAATACTTGTCATCATAATTATGGAGTTGCTACTTGTCATTCAGTTGACGTCCTCAGAGTTAATTGTGTCTTGAATATTTCATGGACCCCTCTAAACCCCAGAAAAACTTCAATTTTTCCACTTTTTCAATTTATGTTTCTGTTAAACTGGAAAAATCGGCTTTTCTTTCTTTATTTGTTTCTGAAATCAGCGACAAAACTTCATATTACTTGCGTAATTGCTAATTGATGTTCGTCATTATCATTATTAATGTTAATTCAAATTGGAATTACTTAGAAGTAATAATGTTTTTCTAAGTTAAAATTATCGTTGTCCACAAAATATGTTGTATTTATTGTGATGATGATCAGATCATTTCACTAACGACTCCATTCAAATATTTATATTTCGAAATAAATGTCTTCAACAAAAACTCAGCAAAGAGCAAATAAGTTTTAATTAGTTTTAAACTTTTTAAAAATACTTTTTTTAGGAGAATACTCCTTCTTGTTTCAGGCAGAAAAATAAAAAATGTTGTGATGCTGTGGTGTTGTGTGTGTCTGCAACCATTGAGCGCAAAGAAAAGACCTTGATGACGTCATCCAACGAGGAATTGAAGAAGCAACAAAGGAATTTAAAAATTCCTGAAAAGGCACCTGTTGAACGATAAGCTTCTCAGGTGGACGAAAATAAATAAATACCATGTTGTATTTTCACTGTTGAGTGAATTAATTGGTAATGTAATCCGTGAAATGTAATTTCTTTATTTACCAATTGATTGAATTTAACCGAGCTGATGTTTGTTGGAACAATTTAATAAAAGTCTTATTCAATTCAACAATTAATATAAAATGAATCACAAGCTTGGTTTTTTTCTGATAAATCTTTCCTGAGTGTATCTCATGACGTATTAACGTTTGTCTGTCAAAAATGGATTAAATGCAAATAAGAAATGATTTTTGTGAATTAAGGAGAAAAATAAGGGCAAAATAGCTGGAATGTAATAATAAAAATCTAAAGATAAAGCGAAGAATAAGACTTAAAATAAGAATACTTTAGCGAAAAATTTGTAAATTCTTCAGAGACTCCCAAAAAAATTGTTTCATTCGTGGCTTTTTATAATTAGTTAAATCACACCAACAACGACATGTAATGAATACATGCATTGATCAATATTAACAATATTAACAACATTAACAACAAAACTAACTGATTCACTCACCCATGAAGCTTAGATGGTTGCAGTGGTTCTCGCACGGCACGTTTGAGTTGATAATTATCGTGATGTGTTGCATCAAAAAGTTCTCGAAATAAAATTGAGTTTCTGTTGCATGTGAAGTTGAGTTTAATACGAAAGACCCATCAATAATATTAACATCATAATAACATTAATATAATTATATAAGAATATAATAATTAATTTAGTATCTTATTATCAGCAATTAAAAAATGCAATGTACTATTTATTGTTAATAATTCGTAATGTTATTATTGTAAACGTCTTATTTTATAAATCCCACTCAGAACTTCATCATTGTTCACTGTTAGGACCCCCTATCAACCAAATTTCTAATATGACTGTCGGAGGAAAATTATTCTTCATTATTCTTAATTATTTAATCGTGCCAAAAGTATATTTTATGCTTTATTATATTATCCTGCATTTTTTCTTTTATTTTATTTGCAAAAGAATTTTATTTTGAAAAGAGAAAATAGAAACTTATTGACGGTGATGAAAAGAGAGAGCAACGTGAGACAGCGAAATAACATTTCAAGCAAAACTCTGATGAAGAAAATATTCAACAACAAAGGAAATTTATTAGAATTGAAAAAATACAAAAGCTTTAAAATCTCTAAAACATTGGCAGTTATCATCGTGACTGCGAAACACGAGGGATTGGAGTGCCATGATTGCGGGTCGCTTGGGTTTCAAGGAGCAAGTTATTGATAAAATGCTCCATATTTCTCGCAAGGTGCCGCAATCCCAACTGATTATAAAATCTTTTTCTTCCAAACATTCATTCCTACTCAAGAAAAAATTCTTACTGAACCTAAGTCAGTCCACTGTTCGAACACTGTCTGCCCATATGGGGTCATCTAACATGACAACTCACCAATATTGAGAGGTTCCAAGGGCCCTACCATACATCATCTAGTTACCCTACAACGAACCCTTTGTGGTCCTCGACCAGTGTTATTTTAGTTCTGAAAATAATTTTAGTTATGATTCCTATTCTCGTTCTCAAAGTAATTCAAGTCATAATTTTAGTTCACATTTTAGTTCTAGAAAATTCATAATTTAACATTTAAAAGTGGTTTGTTTCTTCATTCCGAATTGAAATAATAATTTATTCGTAAAATGAATTATATTAATAAAATGAATAAAGTTACTATTAATTTGTAAAAAGGCACGCATTTGCAAATACTTGTGCATCCTGTTCCTTCTTCCACTTGTCATCATTCCACATAAAGAATATTCTTTCAGCAAATGCTTGAGAGGCAGGAGCAGAAACGAGATCCTCTGCTATTTTGATATTTTGATTTTTTTTGATAATTTTGGATGCGTTTCTTCTCGTTTGATCCAAAAATCGCAAAATATCTTCTTCAACCATGTCACCTCCACAAAGATAGCGGTTTAGTTTGTTCACTAATGAAATCTTTGTTTTGATTGATCTTGTTCGCTAATGTATCTGAAGAACTGACGATTTTCTTTTGATGGAACTTAAACTTTTTGGACGTCAAATCAGTTCCACATTCATTGGACTCTTTTTTTGTATTTTTTTTTATTTAGCCAATCTTTTGAGTGCCTTATATATCCGAATGGGATGTTAAGGCACTTTTTAATCAATCTATCATTTATATAGCTCCCTGGCGGTGCAGGCTGGATTGCGAACACATAATAATCATTCGATTATAATTAGATTTAATCTAATGCAGCAATAAACATTTTTGCTTCTTTGAGAAGGTTAACTAAAGCTGGATCAAAAAGAATCTCTAAACATACTGCAGCTGGTAATGTAATTAAACCAACGGAATTAGGATCCGAAATATGTGAGAATCGCATTCTCAAATCCTGCAGGTAGCTAGATGCACCAGATTGTTGTAAATGACATTCCAAATTTAAAAGTGATGGCACTACATCTGATAATGACATGGCATCATCTTGCAGTGCATCTGCTTGTGCAGCAACCTGTTCCACGAATGTGTCTTATTTATGAGATCAGAAGTGCTGTGCAACTTACTAGCATCAATTTCACCCTTTCTGATGATAATAATAATAATTATTATTATATTTAATAATTGCTAACATGTTATATTTTACACCTGCATTATATAATGAATTGAAATTAGATATTAATTGAATCACGGACGCCATACAAGGACACGTCAATATGGCGTCCAAAAGATGTCCACTCTTTAAATGCCTCGTCTTCCTGAACTCAACAAACTCCTTCCAACATGAGGTGGGTTTTACTTCAATTAACAATTTTTATTTTTTTTTATATTTTCACTCGATGTTGCAGTGCTTTGTTGAAAAATAAATTATGATAATTATTGTTAATATTAATAAATCTATAAGAAATGCCATCCTGTAATCACATGGGATGATCTTAAACCTTCATGGTTGTCATTCAATTCGAACTAAAAATTATTAATTCAAAATAATGTTTAAATGTTATTAATTGATCATTAAAGAAAACTGCTTCATTGTAGCTGGAAAATTAATGTTTACAAATTTTATTCTTAGTAATGACACCTGGCATGCATTTTGGCCGAATGGGTTACGTTCCTGCATACGGCGGTAATGCCAACAGTCGCAATGTGTCGTGTTCGAAACCCAGCCTGCACTGCCACAATAACCCTTGGGAAGGAGCGCTACATAAATGTTTAACAAGAGGCGCCTCTATGCATAAGGCGCTATATAAATGAAGTACATTTACATTCAAATCACTAAAAAAAATTCATTTCATTCAAACACCTGAGTTAGTTAAACAATCAGTCAATAAATTATTAACATGTTTAATGTCATCTTATCAGCATCTTTTTTTATTAATTATACATTAATAACAATTTCTTTTTTAATTATTAATTTTCAAATCTTCACATAAATCCCTCCTTTAAATTGAAATCAACTTAAGAATTGAAGAATCAGTGATTGGAGATGATAAACATGATGAATTGCAAGGCATTCGACAACCTCATTATTGTTTGATTGAACATTTGTAGTGCAAATAATAATAATAATAATAATAATAATAATAATAATAATAATAATAATAATAATAATAATAATAATGTTGATGATTATGATGGGGATGATTATGATTATGATGGGGATGATGGTGGTGATAATGACGACGATGATGATGATAACTACAATAATTAATAATATTAAATATTAATATAACTGATAATGTCATAAAAAATGAATGATTAATAATAATAGCTAATGAGAGAGCGGATAATAACATTGTTAATAATTGACACTTGAAAGCATTTCAATTAATTTTCAATTCGTTACGCATTACGTATTTTTAAGAAACAATTTAGGGAAATTTTCAGCAATTTAAGTCGGCATTTTAAGTAAATAATCGGAAATATAATTTATTTGTCGAACGATGTTGGTCTTAAATTTATTTCTAAACCAACATTCTTCATTCTTTCAAATAATTTTTTTATTATTTCCAAATTATTGCAATTTTCAATTTAATTATTTTCGATAATTTCACCCAAAAATTCAACTTGCGAACTTGTGCAGACGATTAAATCTCAATTTGCAAAAGTAAATTATTTTTCTTTTTCACTGAAATTTATGCTTCTATTTTTGTGTCTAAAATCTCAAGAACTTCTCAGTTCCTTTAAAAGCATGTTTAATCACTCTTAAATGCATTTAAATCTCAATATTCCACCTTTAAATAAACATTAATTTGAGAAATGCGACCAGGATTTTGTTAAAAATGACGATGTTTTTCATTCTGCTGATTGGAATAATAATTGCATTGACGAGGTACAACAACCAAGTGTCATAAGTGTTATGTGTCACAACTGTTACGTGTCATAACTGTTATGTGTCATAACTGGGACCACACTTTCGTTGCAGGCACTTAATGAACCCTCTCGTCATCGTCGTCATCATCATCACTATGATGCGTTCTTTGAAGACATCTACTCATATGGAACTCTCATCATCATCATCGACATCGTTATCAGTACTACCATCTCAATCATCATCAGTATCACCATCTTCGTTGCTCTCAGAAAGCACGACCCCCTCTGTGGAGATGGAACATGCAGAGGAGGTAACTAATTCTTACAATTAAATTTGAATTGTATTAAATTACATATATTGTCTTCAAATAAACAAATAACATGAAGATTGAAATTATTAATACTTAGGTGATATTTGAAGGTTAATAATTCAATAATTACATTGAAGGAAAAAAGTTATCAGTTTAACACGATGTCGTTATCATTGTAATATGTTATCATTGTAATCTGCTCAAAGAAATGTAATTTCAAATTATTTTTCATTTATTTATCATAATTCTCATTTATTTCATTTGATATCTGTTGCCGTAAAAGGCTAAAATGTTGTAAGAGGTACAACATAAAGTTCTGAGATAAAGAGGATGTGTTCTCAACTGTGATTGGATGGTGATGTTCTGCTTGAAACAACCTGACCACGCATGACCGACTCTCGTAAATTTACAACATTGACGACAGAAGGCTCCAAGAGAATCATAAATAAGAAATGATTTTCTAAAATTATTTCACTAACTTGCAATAATTTTGGAAAAACGGTGTTTCAATCACAAAAAGTCTGAAGTTTTTGAAGTTTATAATTTAATATTTTTTAATGAAAACTCAATAAATAATATTTTAATATGTTGTTTATTTAATATCGTTAGTTAGTTATTTTACGAGTAATTAAATTTGAAATCTGAGGTCATCATGAAATGAACTTAAAGTAAAGAAATCTGAAGTTATATTTCAATTTAAAGATCGTGAAAATCAAACAGATGAACCGATGCCAATGTTTTCATGGAACCCAGTTGTGCAATTGATTTCGGTCAGCAGTCGTGAGAAATAATATTATGATCGGAATATTTATAAGTTAAGAAATATTATTTCTGATATTATGCGAATAATACTTCTGATATAACACGTAATAATTTAACTCTTAAGTTATCAGAATGTAATTAATAACACAACAATAACAAATAATAACACAAAAATAACAAATAATAACACAACAATAACAAATAATAACACAACAATAACAAATAATAACACAACAATAACAAATAATAACACAACAATAACAAATAATAACAAATAATAACACACAATAACAAATAATAACACAACAATAACAAATAATAACACACAATAACAAACAATAACAAATAATAACAAATTCAGTGCAGAACGAATCACTCAGGTGAAGTTTTTTTTATTTTTAAAAATTCAAAGTTTCAACTTTTTTTCGAAAAAAGAAAAAAAAAGAAACTTTTTTTTTGACACATTTTTGAATAAAAATGGAGGCTGCGATATTTTGAAGAGTCGAACACGAAGTCACTAATTTCTATTCATTTCTTATCAATAACATGTAAATATTAAATATTAATAGTTATTATTGTTATTATTATTATTATAAATATTAATAATATTATAATACCATAATATTATTATTATTATTATTGATATTATAAATATTTATTATTAAATTCTTAGACATTCAATTAATGAATAATAATTAGGCGGGAAATTGTAGTGCATAAAAATAACCGATGAGTTATTAAATCTGCAATGCAAAGTGGCATGGCATTCACAAGGCATTCACAAGGCATTCACATGGCATTCACATGACATTCACATGGCATTCACAAGGCATTCACATGACATTCACATGACATTCACATGGCATTCACAAGGCATTCACATGGCATTCACAAGGCATTCACAAGGCATTCACATGACATTCACAAGGCATTCACAAGGCATTCACAAGGCATTCACAAGGCATTCACATGACATTCACATGGCATTCACATGACATTCACATGGCATTCACAAGGCATTCAAATGGCATTCACATGGCATTCACATGGATCATCACATGGTTCAGTTATCTTCCAAATTGCTTTTTCTTCAACATCTTCATTTCTTCTATCGGTCCGAGTCTCTCATGCACTTGTGACTTCCTTGTGATTGGACTTCATTGAAAATATGTGCATCCAATAAGTAAGTAATGATTCCTTTTCAAGAGGATGATGATTTTCACAAGCAAATATTGAACTAACACTTTGTGAAATTTTGTGAACAGTTTGAAATTGAAGTTGTTAGGATGTTAAGGTGTTATTAGTTAATAAAGAAGTATTAAATTATCGTGTTTATAAATAGATGGCGCTTGCATATTTTTTATTTTTGACTAAAACAAACGATCCCAATTCCACCCAACATCATTAAGTTGATGAAGAGAGGTTATCGGTCATTCAGCACCCTCTTCATCATCACCAACATCATCATCAAAATCATCATCTTAACCATCCTCATCATCATCACCATCACCATGATCATCAACAACAACGTCGTCGACAATATTTTATAATATACCAAAGACAAGTAAAGTAGAGTATATTCTACATTTAGTGAACCGAATTAAGAGTTTGTTAACAATTTCAGGATTTTATTCCAATTTATTGTTTATTTCATAACAAAAAAATAAAAATCCTTTGAAAAAATTTAAGTAACAAAATGACGATGAGTTGTGATTCAATTTGTTTCATTTTTAAATCCTCGATTTAAAATTTTTTTTTAAACATTTAAAATTTATTTAAAGTTAAAATACTGCTAAAGAAAAGATTGGAACCTCACGGGGCGAACAAGCATTTGAAGGCTTCCACTTTCAACCTCGCTTGATTGACTCGCAGGAAAATACAAACTTTGAATGTAATTTCAATGAAAACTTTTGCGACCACTTAAATAAATAAATATGTAAATAATATTTTATTGACAATAACTCAATAATAATGTAACTCAACAATAACGACAAATTCAAGAACAAAGAATCAGAAATCTAATTTCTCCGAAGTGACCAAAGAATGCACGAACATGGAATCTGCCGAGAAAGTTGTTGCTAACAACAATGACTTCTGATTAGTTTCTCTGCCTTCAAAAGTCTGCCCAGGATTTTTAAGTCCACGCTGAGAATTCACAGTTGAAAGCGATGTGGACTGATTTATAGGCGTGTTTTGCTTTCGTGGTTTCTCAAAATAAAAATGATTTTTAAGTTTAGAATAAAAATTAAGCGAAAAATAATGTTAAAAAGGAAGTTAACGCTTTAACTTTTTTGGTTTTTAGGGATTCTATCGTGAAAATATTTTTGAACAACTGAGAAAATAAAATAAATTATAAATAAATGCTTCATAACATTCATATTCAAGATTTTACATTTAAAATTTTAAGAAATCCCAGCAAACGCTTGAAAAAGCATATTGTTGGAGAACATGATGACGACGACGACGACAATGATGATGACAATGATGACGACGATGTTGGTGATGATGATGATGATGACGAAGACGATGTTGGCATAAATTTCTTCTGGCTTCCTGTGGCCTCCTCAAACACAAATTCCTTCCTTAAATCGTCTCGAGCATCAAATTGTTTCTTGGACGTCATCCACATTCTTAGTAGTTTTGCGAGAGTTCTTATTGTTGCTGCTGTCATCAGTCGTTGATGTTGGTATTTTAAATTGTTGTTGAGCCCAGATTAACATGCAAAAAAACCCAGCGCACTTAAAAACCTCAGAAATGTCTTTAAAGTCCTCAAACGGGCACAAGGACTGAAGTGCTACAGTTTTACCTATTACTTAAAACAACCGCAAAAATGAGTTTTTGAAATGAATTAGTGTCACGTGCATGTTCTCCTTGGCCTTCTCCTTCTCCTTTCTCTCCAGACATTGATTCTGAAGATCTTCCAGATTATGTGGGTCTCCAGCAGAATTCTTATGGAAATCCACATCAAAAACCGTTTTGGAAGGCCTATCTTTTTCCACGAGCTCCACGTCTCCAATGAGATTGCATCCAATAGATGATGAAGGCAGTGGCAATCGCCTCCATTTGACCTGAGTCCTGTCTTGGATTATTCTGTCTCATCCACCGATGAATGTCAGTGATGTTGTGCTCTCAGGACGGAAACCATGAGGACACCCCATAATTTCCTGATATTGTTGGTCTTGAATTGGTGAACTCTGTCAAGATCCATGTTATCTGACACCAAGGCAACGTCACATGCAATGTAGCGTTCACCATTCCATGCGCACAAGTCAGGGATTCTTGTCCCTTTGACGGTGGGGATTCGAGGCTTTCTCTCCGCTGAATATCCCATTTGTGTCAGAACCGTCTCAAGCATCCTCACTATGGAGTCGTGTCTTGCATGGCGGGGGCCCTCAGTGCTCGGACACTTCTGGACGATGTGGGCGAGGGACTCCATCTCACCGCAACCGTCCGCGCAAACTGTGTTGGACATTGGTGTCTTTTTCGAGACCCGTAGTACATTGAAGAGCGTCGCTGACCGAACTTTCACACAGTTTACGTATTAGATGGCTGGAATTCTACTGATGCCATCCTTCAATCACTCGTTCGGAACTAATGCTTCCGGAAATCTCATCAATCCATCAACGGTTTTGAACAATTCCTTTGCGGTTGAAAGTCCACGAGGAACGCACGTCTCGTCTTTCACCGTCGGCCTACCAAACCTCTTGACTTCGCTGGCGACAGTAGTGTTTTCGTTCAAAGCATCCATCAAGAAATTGTCGTTGCTCGCTTTGACCTGTTGTAGAACCTTGGACATTCTACGGATTCTAATATCCGGAATCCAGCGATTTAGTTGAAGAATCCCCATTCCTCCCATTTTGATCGAGGCGTGCAAGAACGCATTTGGAGTGTCCTTTGGTAGCAGGAGCCATTTTCGTACTGACTTCATAATTGCAACATCAGCAGAATTTAACGACTTGAGACTGATTTTTCCGTAGGTGAGGAAATGAACGAGACTGGGGAGCAGATGGGTCCTTAAGATTTATACTCTCTGGCATGGCACGAGAAGAGCCCGCAAAATCGAGTAAAGGTCTTTTTGGATTCTGTCGGCCAATGATGCAAATTGCATTCGAGGTCTAATTTGAACTCCTAAGTACTTGTACGTGTCCACTATGGAGAGTGCCCCGATGTCCTCATTCTGCAGTTTCAGGTACGGCTCTGGGTTTACAATCCATTGTTTTTCCGCGTGATGTTGTATTGTAATTATTATTGTGATACATTACTTATTGTTATTATTATTATTATTATTATTATTATAAAAAGAAGATGAATAATAAACTTGTGTTCACGAAAATAATGTTGACTGCCAACTGAATTGCAGAATGGATAATTGGGGAAATATGCACTTTGTTCAAATATTGTTATTTTATTCTCAAAATATCATCTGAAATTTAGAATTGTACTCAATTTTTGTCTGTAATAATAGTACATAATTATTATACTACATGGACAATAGTTTCTTAATACTCCGCCTTGGAGCTCCGACAGGGATCCTCGGAGTTTTCCCCGTCTTCAAACGTTTCGGCCCTTTGAATCCCCTTACGTTATCGGGGGCGAGCCGCATCCGGTGATCAGCCAGATAATGTCCCTGCCGGTTTTTACCTTTCAGACCCAACGCTATCTTTGGCTATGCGAGGCTCTGGCTGGCCTTCTTATGCCAATAATTATTGATTGGACTATGAAAGCTATCATTGGCTTCTTTATATCGCTTTCAAATTTCATGATTAATGGGGTGATTATGTTGAATCAAAATAAAACTTCCAAATAGGATTTGCGAGAAATTCAAATACTATCATAGCAATCTCGTATGTTCAGCGGAAAAGTAATTTGTTTTCAGTGGATACGTGTGAAGAAGTCGATAGGAGATAAGCAGGCAGAACCAAGTCTCAAATCTCTGTGCGAGGACCACTGTCAGTGTGCTCAACAAAACTCCTCACTTCCTTTGAGACGCCGTCAACAGAAAGCTCAGCAAGATTCGTTGGCATTGACCAGTCGGTCGCTCGTCCTCACAGAACTTCAGTCCTCGGTGCAGTGTAAGAATGGAGTCAGCAAAGTGATGGACGGNACAGCAAGGAGACTCTTGTGACAAGATTCATCCGTGTGATGCTCTCAAACAACTCTTCTGTGACACCATCGTCTCCTCTCAAAATGGCCTCATAATTGAATCTGGAATCTGCAAACGTGAGATTTCACTTTGACACGCTCGGCTAGTGAAACGCATTAAGCTGATTAATAATTAAATACTAATTGTTTTCAATCAGTTACTTAAAATTGCAGATTTAAATATTTTAAATTAATAATTTAAGTTTGGTACTTTTTTTATATTTTATATATATATAATTTATAATTAGTAAATTATATAAATTATATAATTTATAATTAGTAAATTATATAAAGCATTTTTCTAAATGAGGAAAATTTAAAAAAAATATACTGCAAAAAATCTTCAAAGGCTTTGAAGGCCTCGCAAGAATAAAGTCTTTGATGCATTTTTAAGTTTTAAAAAGAAATGCATTTAAGGAGTGATTGAAATCATCATTTAAGGAGTGATTGAAATCAACATTTAAGGAGTGGTTGAAATCAACATTTTTTAAGAGAATAAACATATAAATTGAAACGCGAAATAATTATTAATCTATTTTATTAATTTCGTTGAATTTTCATTTTTAAGCAATAATAATTTTAATTTGATTAAATATAATATCATACTCATACTCATAAAGTAACAATATATTTATCAGGAAAAATAAATATTCAAATAAACAAACAAAATATTAACAAATCAAGTTGAACATAAATTATTCATGAAATTAAAGTCAACACGTGACAAAGTTGGCAGACGACCTTTCACGTGTTCTTGGAAGTAATTTGTCAGGGCGCTAGAAATACTTGACAGAAGGAAATGCTTCGATTGATTCAATCCTGTTTTTTTGATTGACTTCAGTATAATTTAAATCTCCCTTGTTATTCATTTTTATTCATCATAAAAATTTCTTGTATTAATTGAAGAAATGATGAATATGCAAGTGGAAATAACTACGTCCAACTCATCCACCACGTTTCAAAAATAAAACAAAAAAACCACTGAAATAACAAAAACAATCCTTGTAAGACTTTTGGATGGAATAACTGTTTCAAAAGCATTTAATGTCATTTACTCTGCAAATTAATCCTTCCATTCGACTGTTGATTGATGGAGGAGAATTTTAAGCCCGAAAGAACAATCCGATTACAAAGATGCAGGATTTGCCTTCTTGTCTCAGATTCAAATGAGTGGTCTTTCAGACGTGCTTTATTTTTTTTGTAAATAATGAAATTCTTTCGAAGACATATTTAATCAATTTAATATGATAATATATAAAATTTAAAATCTTTATATCTTTAACAGTGATCTTTTAAAATAAAAATTATTTTTCCAAAAATATTTACAATTTTTTTAAACTGGAATTTCAAGCGAAAAAGGTTCAGTTTTAAGCTCCGAGTGACTCAAATTGATCCCATTCTCGCACTCGACTTCGAAAATAACTCAAGGTCAGCAGAAGAATATTTTCTTTTCCAGTGGAAATTGGCACTTTTCACGCTCTACAACAAACCAAGTCGACGTCTGGAATGAAACTCGAGTAGATTAATAAGGGCTTCCAAAAATATGAAACAAAAACACCAGTCTTAAATATAAATAATTTGTCGTGAATATAAATAATTAGTCGTGAATATAAATAATTATTTTGTCATTAATGTAAATAATTTGTCGTAAATATAAAGAATCCATGACAGCTCAGTCATAAAGTCACATCTGTCGAAGATTTACGAGCAGCGAAACACAAGAAGCGCAGAAAACCTGATAAAGCAATTAAGCCCCTTCTGCCTTCTTTTATCTCTGCATTTATTGCTTTCCCTCCGAGGAATCGATCGTAAAACTGCTCACATCTCATTATCAACTCGGTAGCTTCCAGTTGTTAATTGTAAAGCCATTAAAGTTGATTGCTAATCACAACTTCAATTGATTGAAATTGATTGCCAATCACAACTTTAATTGATTGAAATTGATTGCTAACTGAACAATAATTGATTGGAATTGATTGAAAATTCTGAGAATAGACTCTGAAACACGATGATACTCATGATTCGTGTGTTGCCTTATACGGGGTTTTTCTTTTCTCTTTTCAAAAGTCGTGATTCTGTTGTTGTCAGTCAAGCGGACGTTTGTTAAGGAAACGTTGTTATTCGACAAAACTATCAGACCTGAATGGCATTTTGTCTGACTTAATAGCTGAATGCTACGGATTTATAGATATTTCCTTATCCCGCTGCTGATCCAAAATAATGTGACCTGGTCATTTTCAGCCAAATCAGGACAGCCGTGTGTAATCGATGGTAAGAAATACGAGGATGGAAAGCATTTCCAACTGAACTGCAGTCTCTCGTGCAGTTGTCAGAATGGTCAGTACGCATGCGCCTCTCTCTGTCCTCAGGAAGAGAGACCCCCGTCGAGCGAACATTGTGGACAGGCCAAGTTGCTCTCCATCGCTGGCAGGTGTTGCAAGGAGTGGGTTTGTCCCAATCCTCCTCAACACGTGAGCATCTCGTGTTTTCAAATTTATTCATTGAACCGCTCATCACGTCTAAATATAATTCCCGCTAATGAGATGTTTTCTATTTGGAAATTTCCTTCTCGTTAATTAGAAGTCTGATGAATAATTTTCAGATTTCTTTAAGCATTTTTATCATTTTTTATGTATTGTAAAATTAAATTAGTTTTATTTCTAAAGCATTTGCCAGCAATCCAATGGAAAACTATTGTTATAGGTTTTCTTCTCAGAATTTCCTCGGTATTTCTAGAAAAATTTAAATTATAACTTTTTAATGTTTTAAATCTATTTTATTTATTATATTTTTTTATTTATGATTTGTTTGTTAAATTATTTATTTAAATAACAATTTTTTTTACAAACAAGCAATTCCCTAACTCCAAGCGACGTCTTAATCAAAACACTAACGAGTTGCAATGGATGAATTCAAAATCCTTTTTTAAATTTCTTTCAATTACATTAAATAAATTTATTAAATTCTCAATATTTACACTCGAAATACACGGAAACGACACTTGCAAGAATGTTACATTTTATCAGGTTATCTGAAAGACTGCCACAAATATTTTCTCGAAGGTTCAATTACATAATGCTTCTATTAATACTTAATAATTAATATTACAACATAATAATATTTCATAAAGTTTATGTAAGTAAAGTAAAATTTGAATATGAATGACATTTCTTGGAAAGCTCCATTTGATGTTGTTCAATGACTCTTCATAGATTAAGGACGGTGTGTCTTCCTGGACAGCAAACATCATGTTATCATTTTATTTATTTTAGGCTGTTATAATAAGGTTCCACATGTAATGAACAATGTTGAATAACTTTGATTGCTGTGAAGTTTGTTGGTCAGCGTTATTTTTTTTATTTATTTAATTAATTAATTGTAGCTGGTTTACGAAACGTCTCAGTAACGTGGAGAAAGGACAAATAATAATAATAATAGTAATAATAATAATAATATAATAATAATAATAATAATAATAATAATAATAGTACATTTATATGACGCCGTATGCATAGCGTCAGGGACGCCGTGGTTCTCGGTTTAACTATCCTGAACAGGTGGGTCTTCAACTGACGCTTGAAGAATTCAAGAGTTGAGACCGAATGATGGGGGAGGTCGTTCCAGACGACAGGAGCGGCATATAAAGTGAAGTAAAGGCGTTACGCGAGGCAAACATTACCTGAATTTTTCTAGGGAATTAAGCGTTCGAGAGATGTCGTCAGAAGTCTTTTGAAAGTTTCATGAAAACATGGAACGAATTACTTCAGGAAAACCTGAAAATTGGATCATCGTCAGAAGAGAACCCTTCTCCGTGAAAAAAGGAAATGCTCTCCAGTGGAACTTCAGGACAGGCTGAATTTGTAAGTGAGCCAGTCTACAATATGCGGTTACATTCGGAGAAGAGTTTTTTTAAATTTATTTACATGTTTTTCTTGACTGAAGTTCTCGAAAGATTCGATTTAACTGCGTCCGAAATGGTGAAATTGGAACTGAACTGGAGTTTTTTTGCCATTCCCTCCAACGAAAAAAAAATTATTTGATAATCCAGACGACTTCAAGTATTGTTGGCATGAAGTCAGAGGATCTCAAAAGTTAACTTTAAAAGGAAAATTTAGAGATGGATCCATCATTGTCTGGACTGTCATTTCCTTTTCTTGATTCGTCAGAGCTGGTAGTCTTAGATGGAAAGCAGATTTCCTCAAAATATGTTGAAACTCTGAGCAAGTACCTCTTACACCTGTGTATCAAAATCCAAGTCGATTAAGTTATTTTTCAGTAAGATAACCACCTCGAAAGTTACAAGGATGTTCTTCAAGGAGAGGAATCACAAAGTTTGGAAGTGACCTGCTCGCTCAGACTTAAATCCGATCGAAAATGTGTGGGAATGGCTTGCCCAGTTTACCCAGAAACTGGAAAAAGCTCTGACAGAGGTAAAGAGAGAGTTGGACAAGCAGAGTCTGAAATACTTCATCAATAAACCTTTCAAATAAATAAAAAATCGACTTCAAAAGGTAATTACAAAGAATTGTGATAAGACACATTATTAGCATAATTTTATAATTTAAAGTTAGTTTGATCCTGATAAACACAGATTTTTGCTGCCATAAGATGGTCATTGGTTCTCAATGATTTGCGCATTCTCGGATTTTTGCATAAATTGTAAAAAGTTTCTGTTAACACTCAATGAACTTAATATTTCCCAATAACTAATGAACTTATAAACATTGTAGCAATAATTGGTATAAATATGATACGTAATAACAAAATTATGACAAAAAAATGTCGAATCCCAATCCCTGTAGTCCGAAGTTCCCATTATTAAGTATAGAGTTACAAGATAGGTAACGATGCTAATAATGTTGGTAGTTGATGAATAATGAATGAGTTGATGAGTCATGCATGAGTTGATGAATAATGCACAAGATGATAATTAATGCATGAGATGATTAATGTCTTCAAAGTTACCTCAGAGGGCCTGCAGCGACGATAATGGCAACATTAGCGTGTCGTGTTCGCAACACGACTTGCACTGCCACAAGCACCCAAAGGAGAGTGTACATGGTTGACAAACAGGACAAAAGCCTGTGCTTACGGCGCTATATAAATTAATTGCAATTAAAAGTAATAAAATTAAATTGTAATCCTAACATGTTTTATTGCCATCAGACAGACGATAGCTTTTATTCGATTCCTCACGAAAGCTCGCATCAAGAAGAGGCTGATTTGCCAGGAGAACAGAATCATTCAACCTCGATAGGTTTGAATAATTAATTATTGAACAATTATTTAACAAGTAAGTAATTTATTTATTCATCAATTAACTAATTTGTGCCTGAGAGTCACATTATTATTTTAAATTAAAATAAATTTAAAATCCAAACTTAAAGTAAAATACTAGCATTAATTTGTTTTTCATCTGCTTCGTGATTAAATATTTTTACTGAAACTGAAATTAATTAACATTATATTTGTAATGTAATCACGTCATTTAGCATCATCATCATTATCATCATCAACAGAATCACATTCACCACAATTACATTGTGATTGTCATGAGAACCCGTCAGGCTGGTTCAACAAAATCATTTTGAACTTTTTGATTTTTATTGAATATTTATAGAATAATGTTTTAATTCATGTTGACTTGTAATTTATGGCAAACTGGAGGAGTACCAATTATTTCTTACTTCCCTTTTGATGGTTCACATTAAATTGTAAATTACATTTGCTGTCACATCGAAATTACAAGCAGGAATTATGGTTGCCAAAATAAACATCTTTTGTCGGAAAGATTAGGATCATTTGTTATCAAATGTGATTAAAATTTGATCAAAATGTGACAAGACATGATAAATTGCCGAAAAGCGATCATTTATGAGACTTGAAAGAATTACTTCAATTTTTAAAATAAATCCCTTTTTATTGCCAGGAAGTTTCAACGATTCATCAAAAAATTGTTCGAAAAGTCAGGAAAAATGAGCATTTATTAGCGCAAGTAAATTAAGCAGGATGGATGTCAGCGTGCTTCAAAATTAATTTCATCAAAAAATCGCTCGGTTGTTAATTTTCATTTGATCGTTTTATCACCGTTAATCATCCTTAATCACCATTTACAACTGTCCACCCAATTAAAGGCTTAAATATAAAACCATATTAAGAAATATGCGAAAATAATCCACTGTCTAAATATAAGTTAATATTATATTATTGGTGTTTAAACGTTTAAAGCCTATTAAAAGAATAAAGGAAGTGAAAATATTCTGAAACTATTTAAATTGTTAGCAAATTATTTTACAAAATAAAACAAGTCCTCTGCATGATAAAATATATTTTGTAAATATTTGGATTTAAATCCAAATAAAATCCAACTTAAATCTTTTTTATAATATTCTGTTTCAATATCAAATTAAATATCAAATTCTGACGAAGGAAATAAAAAAAAGAAATCCTGAATTTAATTTGGATTCCTTTTCTTTGTGTTTCATTTGAACTTTGAACTCTGCCAAGTCGAAAGAAAAGTATTTTGGAAACAGTACGAGATCAGAATCCATTAGCATTATTACTACTTATAAAAATTGTTATCATTATTTATAGACACAATTAAATACTATTATTGTTGTTATTATCCCTGTTGTTGTGGTCCAAAAAGAACACAAAAGGGGAAACAACTCACAAAACCTTGAAGTGTTTCTCCTGAAATTAAAACTCCTTCAAAGAATCTCTGAATGCCTACCTCTGCTCCCCTCAAGACACCTAAGGGGTTTTCTGCCTTTTATGTGCTAATAACTTGTTTTCGCGCGACATGATTTTGCATAATAGTAATAAATAATAAATAGTAATAATAAATATTAATTAATAATAAATAATAATGATGATAATAACAAACAGTTCAATTTTGTTTTTATTAATTTTTTGGTTGTTGCAAAATACTAACTCATCAAACTTGATGCCAATAAGTCTCTTAATGCTATCAAATCTCTTTAAAAACCCTTTTAAATTATAAGAATAAACTTATTCTCCTTCAGTTGCGAGCAGAAGAGAGCGCTGCATAAAGGACGTGTCTCAGTGGAGCTCCTGTTCAGCCACATGCGGTACTGGTTGGTCCATCCACATGACCAACGACAATGAAAACTGCAAGACGGTTGTCGAACGCAAGATGTGCTACA
>MPNW01000561.1:0-34886 GCA_011800805.1 Hirudo medicinalis
ATGAGGTGGTGATGATGACGATGATGATGATGACGATGATGATGACGATGATGCGACGATGATGATGACGATGATGACGATGATGAGTGACGACGGATGATGACGATGATGAGATGATGATGATGATGATGATGATGACGATGATGACGATGATGACGATGATGATGATGACGATGATGACGATGATGATGATGATGATGATGATGATAGTAATAATTATTGTCGAATGTTTATTTGATTTTAGTCTTGAAATTATTTAAAGCAACGAATGTATTTTGATTTGATCGGAAGACATCTTGAGGTGACCATCAGTACTTCTTAAATCCTTACCGACAAATGCATATTCATGAAGTACACGGCGTGCCACTGGTGGGCCGAATGGGTTACGTTCCTGCATACGGCGGTAATGGCGACAGTCGTAATGTGTCGCGTTCGAAACCCAGCCTGCACTGCCACAAGCTCCCTCGGGAAGGAGCGCTATATAAATGGTTAAAAGCGCCTCTATGCATATGGCGCTATATAAATGAACTACATTTACATTTACATGAATATTCATTGCAGACCATCCTCAGTCTCACGGGCAACCGGCAGATGGCCGTGAACGCGGTCCAGAACATGGCATTTAAGGGTGGCTCGACGAACCTCGCCGCTGCCCTTTCGAGGGCAATCCTTGAATTCACTGCCAACAGCCGGACTTACTCGTCCAAGGTAAGCTGAAATGTAAATTCATCGTAACAGTACAGGTGAATAACTTTTACTAAGTATTGTTTTGTACTTGTTTTCTGTGATGTACATATCACTCGACATCACGTACAAAATCATGTCATAATTAATAATAATATACAAAACTACATGATCATATCCTTTCAAGCAACTTTTGCTGGAAAATCCCGGGTCAAGGATAACTAATCAAATCAAAACTAGTTTCTATTTTCGATGGCGTCAGAGAAATCAGTACTGTTCAGGATCAGTACTGTTCTCTAGCGAGCTCGCTAAATAGCAGTAAAAGTCTCCAGTCCCTAACCCTTACCCTAACCCTGACCCTGACCTTAACCCAAATTGATATTAGCTCGAAGAGATTATTACTGGCCGATAGGATACGAGTTTAACAACAGCTAACCATCCATCATACCCTACTCTACAGTCCGTGGTCATCATCACCGATGGGGAGTCGGATGACCGTGCGGCCACCGTGATCGAAGCGAACAATGTCAAGTCCAACGACATCAAGATCGTCGGTATGGTGGTGGCCCCGACCACGACCTCCATGGGGTACCTGGAAATGACTTCCATTGCCAACACCCCCGACGAAGTGCTCGCCCTTTGGTCTACCGACTTCTCGGTCATCCAGAGCAAGCTCGTGGCGGCCTTGCAATTTTCATGCACAGCCGGACCTCCAAAAGGTGATTTTTTTGGATTTAGAGCTTGAGAATAAGAATATTTAAAAGTAAAATTATTAATTACAATTATATTGAAATTATTAATTATAAAATTATTAATTAGAATCAGAATAAAGTTATTAATTGTATTTATAACAAAGTTATTATTTGTAATTATAACATTATTAGAATTAGAATTATAATAAAGCTATTAATTATAATTATAATAAAATTATTAACTATAATTTACAAGTAATTACCAAATAATTACGGTAATAGAGCCAAATTGTTGTTGTTTTTTTTTACAAAGTGATTCTTTTGATTCGGGTTTATGAGACATTCTTTGCTTGGTTCATAGGCGCCACCGGTTTCACGGGATCATCGGGTCAACAAGGCTTTCCGGGATCCATGGGGGCGACCGGTGTGACGGGTTCAACCGGCTCCACGGGCGAGACAGGCTTTAGCGGTTTCCCTGGTCAACAAGGAGCCACTGGATTGACTGGACCAACTGGTTATTTTCAGCATAATTTGTAATATTTAATTAATTATAATAACCATTGGTTGGTTAAATAAATTACATTCATTAGTTACGTTAAAGCTACAATGTCAGTTGGTCATAAAGATTCCTCACTGCTATTGATTCTCAGGGTACTCTGGGCAGCCCGGATTTCCAGGACAAACGGGTCGAACTGGAAGCACCGGTAGTCAAGGCCAGCCAGGCTTACCCGGCTATCCTGGAGATACCGGATATTCCGGTCCAATGGGTCCTCTTGGATCGACTGGCCCTGCCGGCTATCAAGGTCCCCCCGGTGCCCCGGGTCAACCAGGACCCAATGGAACCCCAGGAAATCAAGGTCAACCTGGACAACCAGGTTCGGCTGGACAACAAGGCAACAGAGGTCAACCTGGTCCGCAGGGATCTACGGGTCCAACTGGTTCTCAAGGACAACCAGGAGCTCAAGGGTTTACAGGACAAGCTGGACAAACTGGACCTACTGGAGTTACTGGACAGATGGGCCAGCAAGGTGTTCAGGGCGCCACGGGCGGAAAAGGTGGAACTGGCTTTTCCGGATCATCTGGTCAGCCTGGATCTCCCGGTCAACCTGGGAGCACCGGTAACACAGGACCTGGCGGACCAAATGGAAATCAAGGGCAACAAGGACCCCCAGGACCACCGGCGGCAACTGGGTCATCCGGTCCACCTGGTCCCCAAGGACCTCCGGGTCCAACTGGACCGTCTGGATTGTCGGGAGACAAAGGTTAAAATTCATTATTATCGAAGACCAATTTTCAGCTAAAATTTTATTTTCATAAAAATGGTTACCTGGTATTTAAGACAAAAAAAATGAATTATAACTCATTAACATATTCTGACCGTAAATATTTGAAATGTGATAAAAGGCGACACTGGAACAACTGGGGCTACTGGAGGAACAGGTTTGACAGGCCCTCAAGGGCCACAGGGTCAACCTGGTTCGGCTGGCTTTACAGGCTCCTCCGGTCCTATGGGTCAAGCAGGAATGCAGGGACCAGCGGGACCTATCGGCCCACAAGGTCCCCGGGGAAATCAGGGATCGCAAGGTCAACCGGGAAGTACCGGTTCAACAGGGGGTCAAGGTCCTTCCGGGGCACAAGGTGCTACTGGTCAAACAGGCTCTACCGGCCAAGCTGGCAATCCAGGGAGTATGGGTTCCCAAGGGCAGTCTGGTCCACTTGGTGGGACCGGTCCCATGGGTAGTACTGGAAGTACTGGAAGTACAGGCCAATCGGGGCAGCCCGGACCACAGGGTTCTAGTGGTTCTGTAGGGTCCCAAGGTTTGTAATCATATTAGAGAAGACATTTTAATGTTTTATTTCAATATTTTTACAATTAAAACAACTTGACAAGGACTTAGTAAAATAATCGTTAAAAAAATTCAGGAGTAACAGGACCAACCGGTGTAAGTGGAGTTCAAGGTCAGACTGGAGTCGTAGGACAAACGGGATCAACAGGTGTTACTGGAGCTACTGGGTTTCCCGGTCAAACCGGCCCATTAGGACAACCGGGACCCCAAGGTAGTCAAGGGGATACAGGATTTACAGGCTTTAGTGGTCCTCAAGGTCCATCAGGCAATCTGGGCCAAGCCGGATCAACTGGCTTTCCCGGCCAGATTGGAGGTACGGGACCCACGGGGCCTATTGGGTCACCAGGAACGAATGGAGCCACAGGAAATACTGGAATCGTTGGTGACACCGGTACAACAGGCGCAACGGGGCAGCCAGGACCGTCGGGCCAGCCAGGTTGTTATTCATACTTTACATTTTACATAAATTTAGTGTTTGTCATCGTTAAATACAACTTCAATTGTTGATTGAAATTAAAATAAAACTTTGAAAGGTCCTGCCGGAGGACCAGGGTCACCAGGAAATCCGGGAGTTCCAGGAATTCCCGGAAGAACAGGCGCTACAGGACCCATAGGTTTTACTGGATTCCCTGGAGCCACAGGTTTTACAGGTCAAACGGGTCCACAAGGACCACAGGGAGACACCGGGGGCAGTGGATCCACTGGTGCAATAGGCTCTTTAGGTCCACTTGGATCTCCAGGAGATCCCGGACCTTCCGGTCAACCGGGATCGAGAGGACAGAAAGGTTAATTTATGTGACTCTAAAAAATTGTTTGCAACAGACATGAAATAATATTCAGGCGTAATAAAATAACGGGTGAGAACGGGTGCCCTAGGCGAGCCCCGGGAGTAATTTTACCAGGCCGCCTGGTTTGAAGCCTATAAACGGTTAACATCAATCATGACCTGGACATGACTGACAAGATGACCTGGATGAACATGTAGAGTAGGGATTTGCAATTCTAGCTACAAGCGCTTCAAGGCATTTGTGAGCCAGGCAGTTCTGAATAACGAATTGTTTATGAGTGGCATTTGGGGATTCAGATCATGTTTTGTATTTTTTATTTATTTTGTTGATACTCAGGATACACTGGGGGTACTGGATTTACCGGTGCAACCGGTCCAAGTGGTCCCCAAGGCCAACAAGGAAATTTGGGAAGCAATGGTGGTACGGGTGCCTCTGGCTTTACTGGATTTTCTGGCTTCACAGGTCCTTTGGGAAATACTGGGCAGCCTGGACCACTAGGTCAGCCTGGTTCGCCGGGTCAACCTGGAGTCGCGGGACCAAAAGGGGCCACAGGTTTTACAGGGCAGCCGGGTATTTTAGGATCGACTGGTTCGACTGGCCCGATGGGTCCCTCAGGTGCTCCAGGGTTTACAGGGGCTTCTGGTTTCACGGGAGGTTCAGGTAGTACAGGCGCAACAGGACCCCAAGGATCAACAGGGCCATCAGGTCCACTGGGATCTCCCGGATTACAAGGAGATACTGGGTCATCCGGACCTACCGGATCACCTGGAAATCAAGGTACGAGTGATTATTTAGCGGTTATAGCTAATTCTTGTACAACGTAAATGGTAACCTTGATTGTGGATCTGAAAGTGGTACAATACCATTTCATTAACTTGATCTCGAATTGCAGGACCGCAGGGAGCAATCGGAGGCAAAGGTTTTCCAGGTATGGCTGGACCTACAGGGTCCTCTGGGCCTGCGGGACAGCCCGGGCAGCCTGGCTTGCAGGGGCCCTCAGGACCGTTAGGTCCTTCTGGACCCCAGGGCGAGAGAGGAAATACGGGATCTTCCGGTTCAATTGGAGCTACAGGTTTTACAGGCTCCACGGGCTTTTCAGGATTGACAGGTGTTTCTGGAATGCCAGGTGCTACAGGCTTTACAGGAGATCAAGGTCAAGCGGGTGCCACCGGCTTTACGGGACAATCAGGTCCAGCTGGACCTAGCGGAGCTAATGGAGCTACAGGAGCAACTGGAGGGACAGGATCATCTGGATTTACAGGTAATAATTGAATAATATTTAGAAAAGGCTTTGGTGAAAGTTCAAAGGTCTGAAATCGAAAGTTACGTTTTGTCAGGATTCACTGGCTACTCAGGTTCCACAGGAGGCACAGGTGCCACCGGCATCACTGGCTTTACAGGCGTTTCAGGTCCTCAGGGCCAACAAGGACCCATGGGTCAACCCGGTAGTACAGGATCGACAGGTTTCACGGGATCTACTGGTTCACCAGGACCCCAGGGAGCAACAGGTGTGCAAGGAGCTACAGGAAATAAAGGATACACCGGCACGAGTGGAAGTTTCGGGGCCACTGGCTCGCCAGGGCCAACTGGTTCTGAAGGTCAAAGAGGTCAGCAAGGATGGACGGGTCCTCAGGGATCAAAGGGGAATCCAGGACCTCAAGGAGTTCAGGGTGCTCCGGGTTCTACGGGTAATTAACTATTTAAGACTACCTTAAGAGTTATTCACTCAAACTATTCTAAATTCCCTTTTAGGATTCACTGGTTTTACTGG
Source organism: Hirudo medicinalis (assembly GCA_011800805.1). Classification (NCBI taxonomy): domain Eukaryota; kingdom Metazoa; phylum Annelida; class Clitellata; order Hirudinida; family Hirudinidae; genus Hirudo; species Hirudo medicinalis. The sequence goes on from MPNW01000561.1 coordinate 5,783, forward strand.
ACCCGCTGGACCAAACGGGCAACAGGGATCATCTGGTAATCCGGGCCAACCTGGTGCCCAAGGGGGTACGGGATTTACCGGATTAACGGGGGATACAGGGCCATCGGGCAATTTCGGATCGGTGGGTTCGAATGGTCAAATGGGAGCCACAGGTGTTCAGGGCCAAAGTGGGCAACAGGGAGCCATAGGTTCTCCGGGTAATCCAGGTAAAATATTTTATTCTTGTATGTCTTGCAACTTTACAAAAATAAAAACATTTATCTTCATATAATAATTTTTTTATAATACTAATTTGATATAATGATATCTTATTTTTAGGTAATACTGGAACCAGTGGCCCTGCCGGTCCAATTGGAGCCCCTGGACTATCTGGAAATCCTGGGGCAGCAGGACAAGCAGGTTCTCAAGGTCAGCCAGGGTTTACAGGATCAACTGGAAGTACAGGAAGTTCTGGATCACAGGGCGCTCAAGGAAGCCCCGGCGTTGGTGGTGCCACTGGATTTCCCGGATTAAACGGTCAACCGGGCCAGCAAGGAGCTCAGGGACAGCCTGGTTACACAGGGCCAACTGGGTCAACGGGTCGCCCAGGTGACACGGGCATGAGTGGGTTTACTGGAACAACCGGTCCATCAGGTTAGGATAAAGCTAAACAAGAAAAAAAATGAAAATAATTCATGTTGACAACAAGCGATAACAAACTTTTTTTTTCAATGTTGTAGGTTTCACCGGAGGCCCGGGTCAGAAGGGAAACCCAGGATTTGTCGGTGCAACTGGAGCTACCGGACCTCAGGGTCAACTAGGCCCCCAAGGACCCGCAGGATCTCTCGGACAGCCGGGAAGACAAGGACAGCCCGGACAAACAGGACCGGCAGGCCCTCTGGGCACATCTGGTCCCAAAGGATCTTTGGGAGCTACAGGTCTTCCGGGTCCACGAGGACCACCTGGAGCTCTTGGACAAAGTATGGTTGGCTTGCCAGGTCCTTCTGGAGCTACGGGATATACCGGCATGTCTGGACAACCGGGATTGCAGGGGTCTCCTGGTTCTCCTGGACCAATTGGTGAACAGGGTCTCATTGGATTTCCCGGTAAGGAATATTTTGGTAAAATTTATTTAGTTTATTTGAATCTAATATTGTGATTTACTCGTCTAAACAAATTAGGAAGAATCGGGAATGCAGGCCCCACAGGACCAACCGGATCGACGGGACCTCCTGGATCGCCGGGGCTGTCGGGAAATCGAGGTGCAACTGGGGCTACTGGTGCAAGGGGCGCCACCGGTTTTAATGGTTTCACGGGGAATAGCGGTTCCCCCGGCCAACAAGGCTCGATGGGTTTTACAGGTAGCATGGGTTTAACTGGTGATACAGGACCGCAGGGTCAAACAGGCTCGCAGGGTCAAACTGGACCTCAGGGATTCACTGGAGGTTCTGGACAACCCGGATCTCCAGGACAACAGGGTACAATGGGTTCGCCAGGTGCTGCCGGACAACAAGGGGGTACCGGTTTTACCGGTGGTACAGGACCTTCAGGTACGTTTTTAATGAAACTGATAATGATGAGCACCATATGAGCAGATGTTTGGCCATTTGCTAGTTGATTTTTAAAATTGTTTAGGCACATCTGGTTTCACTGGCACGCAAGGAGCCACCGGTCAGTTCGGCGCCACGGGGTTTACCGGTTCAACTGGAGCTTCCGGTCAGCAAGGATCTAAAGGGGGCACTGGAGAAACTGGAAACACTGGATTTACTGGGGCTACTGGAATGACCGGGTCATCTGGATTCACTGGATCACAGGGATTCACAGGATCTACGGGATTTACTGGATCATTAGGAGCCACAGGTAGGAAAATGATCGCAAGGAATTTGGTCGAGATAATAAACCTACTTAATGTTCTTTAGGCTCCCCTGGTTCAATGGGTCAACAGGGAGCCTCAGGTGCTACAGGCATGATGGGCTTTACTGGCTCCACCGGCGCCTCAGGAGTACAAGGTTCATCAGGAAACACCGGAACAATAGGTCCGAAAGGCTCGCCCGGATCTCAGGGTTCTCCCGGTAGCGATGGAGTTGCCGGAGTGCCTGGCACGGTTGGTTTTCAGGGAGTTCAAGGAGCTACGGGTAACACCGGTTATACTGGTCCAGCTGGCCCATCAGGTGCTGTTGGTGCTCAAGGTACAAGAGGAGCAACTGGAAGTACTGGCTCGGTTGGACCCTCTGGTCCCCAGGGAGGAACTGGATCAACAGGCCAAGCAGGTGATTAGGAAATGTTCTGCTTAGTCTCGCTTTTCTATTGCAATGTTTGTTCATTAGTGATTACTTACTAATTGAAGGATCAATTGGAGTATCCGGAGCCACCGGCACTCAGGGTGCCACCGGATTTACAGGAGGGGCAGGGTATACAGGGTATACTGGAGCTACCGGGCAAATTGGTTTTACAGGTGACACTGGTTCTTCTGGTGCCACTGGTGCGACCGGTTCTTCTGGTCAGACTGGTTCCACGGGCAATGTGGGGCAGCCGGGTTTAGCAGGGGGGACGGGTTACACCGGTCTTTTAGGTGAGTATTATGCCTCTAAAATAAAGTATTTTAAAAGCATTAGTATATTGCCAAATACTTTTGCTTAATGATCAGGTGTGACCGGCTTTACTGGAGCCACAGGTTTAGCTGGCGCCACCGGTCAACAGGGGTTTACTGGAGCATCCGGTAACAAAGGAGCGGTGGGATCTGCTGGATCTCCTGGGGTTCAAGGATTTACAGGTTCTACTGGGTTCACAGGATCTTCCGGGCAATCTGGTTCAGCTGGATTTACCGGTGCCACAGGTCAAACTGGTGACACCGGTGTAACTGGCTCTTCTGGTAGACAAGGTTCAACAGGCAGTCCAGGAACGGGTGGTATGCCGGGAGCAACAGGTTTCACCGGTGTTGCCGGATCAACCGGAACCCTAGGAGCCACTGGGGATACTGGTGCAAGTGGAGCAACTGGTTAATATAATCATCTAGTAATATTAAGTAATATTAAATCACAAGTTAAGTTAAATTTTTTCAAAGTTTTTCGAAAATAATTTAAACCCTTTAGGCACATCTGGCACTATTGGTAGCCCCGGGCCCCTAGGACAAATGGGTCAGCCCGGTTCACCGGGTTCTTCTGGGTCTGTTGGAGCCACAGGAACAAAAGGATTCACAGGATCAACCGGTCAACAGGGGGCTACAGGTTTTACTGGACAACAGGGCATAGTAGGTCCGTCCGGTGGAAGAGGTTCACCTGGCCCCAACGGTTTACCCGGCCAGCAAGGGCCACAAGGTTTAATTTTTGTAATTTTAATATAAATTTGCCGGTGTTTATTGTTTCATCTAAATTTCAATAGTTAATATTCAGTTAACACGCAACAATTTAAGAGTTTATTGAAGAATTATTAAGCATTTATTGTCTTCAAATCAAGTTCAAAATGTCAAGTCAATGTCAAAATGTCAATCTTCTAAACTGAGAATTAATGGAAACACATCAAACAGTACTTATCGTTGGTTATGTCCTCAAGGTACCGTGGGAGCAAATGGATTACAGGGCGCCACGGGAGAAACTGGTTTCACAGGCAATCAGGGCTCTCAAGGACAGTCCGGTATTCCTGGGCAAACTGGCTTATCCGGGGCAACTGGAGCTCGAGGTGATCCAGGAGCCTTGGGATCTCCGGGACAACCTGGATACACCGGAGCAACAGGTCAAAACGGACTAAATGGTGACACAGGCGCATCGGGTTCTTCTGGGACTCCCGGTGTTCCCGGCATTCAAGGTTCTCAGGGGTCTCCTGGTGCAAGTGGAAATCCCGGCTCTCCTGGATTCACGGGGTCATCAGGTCAGCCTGGTGCAGTTGGTTCTCAAGGATCTTCTGGATTTACGGGCAGAACTGGCGATACTGGCGCATCAGGATCAACAGGGTCACCGGGTGTTAAAGGGTTTACCGGAGATACCGGTACAACGGGCTTTCAAGGAATGCAAGGAGACACGGGATTTACTGGATTAGCTGGATCACCTGGAGCTGGAGGCTCGCAGGGTTTCACCGGTCCAACTGGAGCGAGTGGACTACTCGGAAGTTCTGGACTAACGGGACAATCAGGCAAGTTTACAATTACAAAATGCGGAAACGTTTTTTTAATTATAAATCGATTTTAGGAGCACCTGGTTATACTGGCTTTACCGGAGCGAAAGGGGCCACCGGTCTTCAGGGAACGTCTGGCCAACCAGGATCTGCAGGCGCTACGGGTTTTCCAGGGCAGACAGGACAACTAGGATCACAGGGTGCCCAAGGAACACCGGGAATGCAGGGATGGACAGGAGCAAGTGGAGACACAGGTTCGAAGGGACTTGCAGGCGGTACTGGATCAAGTGGAACAACGGGAGCTTCGGGAATAGCTGGAATGCCGGGCCTCCAAGGCCAGACAGGTGCCACGGGAGGTCAAGGTCAGTCGGGTGCCAAAGGATCACCGGGAAGCACCGGAGACACTGGATATACAGGAATTACTGGATTTACTGGTAAGTTGTTGTTTTGAAGTGAAAGAACAATATCCAATGCTTAAAAAAAGTTATTCTTGCGATGACTAAAACTAATCAAAGCTGACCAATCACTCGAAAAGGTGCGAGGGGCAATGACGGATCGCCAGGTCAATCGGGAGTGGCTGGAGCAACTGGATTTACCGGAGCAACAGGATTCCAAGGAGCACAGGGTGTATCCGGCACACCTGGTCAAGCAGGCTCTCCAGGTTCACTGGGTCAGCAAGGAATGCAAGGAGCAACAGGAATGCAGGGTGGTCAAGGCCAAAGGGGTGACTCAGGGTCACCTGGCTCTCAAGGAGATACTGGATTCACTGGATTTTCAGGAATTACTGGTAGGTGGATAATGAATTTTTAGCTTTTAAAATTTATTGAAACACCAACTTATGCATTTTTACAGGCTTTACTGGTGCGACCGGAGTGGCGGGTCAACGGGGTGCCACAGGGTCGTCAGGTTCTACCGGTCAAACTGGATTTACAGGGGCCCAGGGTCCTTCTGGTGCAGTCGGTCAGCCTGGATCGGCCGGAGCTCAGGGTAGCACAGGCTTCACTGGTGTCACAGGTTCTACTGGATCTTCGGGACAATTCGGATCTTCTGGAGCAACCGGTGGAACGGGTTTTACCGGAGTAGCTGGTGCCACAGGTTTGCAGTCCTGTGATAAATGGAAATGTAATGTGATTTTTCATTAAGTGTTGATAATTAATTAAGGATCCCAGGGACAGCCTGGGCAACAAGGTCAAACCGGGCAGTCAGGAATAACCGGTCAGACCGGTTCAACTGGTGACACAGGAGCTAGTGGGGCTACCGGTCAACCTGGACCATCCGGATTTACCGGAGATACCGGGTCGGCTGGATCTCCGGGAACACCCGGGCAGTCTGGAGCAGCAGGACAAATGGGTGCAAAAGGAAATGCTGGAGCCCAGGGAACTCCAGGTGACACTGGGCAAACGGGATTGCAGGGGTCAACAGGTGAGTTAGACTAGAATCTCGTTCGGATTCCAGTGACTTTAATATCGATTCCATGATTTACAATGCTAGGTGCCACCGGTCAGTCAGGATCCATCGGAACACCGGGCTTCCAAGGCGCAACAGGTATTACAGGTCTGCGGGGTGATGCAGGTAGAAATGGAAATCCCGGAACTCCGGGATCACAAGGAGTCCAGGGAGTAGCCGGCGCCACTGGTAGGCAGGGTGCTACTGGACAAACTGGAAATACTGGACAACAAGGTCTACCTGGAGATTCGGGCACACCGGGAAACCCGGGTACTTCTGGTTCTCAGGGTGCCACCGGTGCTTCGGGGCAAACTGGGTTCACGGGTGGAACAGGTTAAAGTTGTTACAGTTGTTAGGACTTACGCTGATTCGCAGAGCGTCATAACAACAACTACTTTAAACAGGTGCCACTGGTCAGGCCGGTGCAGGAGGCCAACAAGGAATGACCGGCTTTACTGGTTTTACCGGAGCATCGGGTGATTCCGGGAATGCTGGGATGCAAGGCGTGAGCGGTTTGAAGGGTGCAATCGGTGATCCAGGAACTCAAGGTCAATCCGGACAGGTCGGTGCCACCGGTGTGCCTGGTGTAACCGGTTCAAAAGGACTAAAGGGAGCTACAGGATTTACCGGCTCATCAGGCTCACCTGGATTACCTGGTGATGCTGGTTTTCAAGGTGATACCGGACAGTCGGGTTCGCCAGGTACTAATGGCTCCCCAGGTAATAAAGGGTTTCAAGGTGCAGCTGGTGCCAACGGTCTGCAAGGAGGGACCGGGTTTACAGGTGCAACTGGATTTACCGGGAGTACCGGGGATACTGGCAGTTCGGGAGCACAAGGGTTACCCGGTAAATATATGTATGAATTATATGCCAATGTCAGAACAATTTCTTATTAATACATATTTTCTTATTTATGTGATCAAAATTTTATGATTATAGTTATTTATTTGAGATCCTCATTAACTTCTGCCAAGGTACCACCGGGTCTACCGGACAACCTGGTTTTCCTGGTTTGAGTGGTATTGCCGGATCACCCGGCGCTCTAGGAGCCCAAGGTATTTCTGGAGTTCCAGGAAGTGACGGTGCACCTGGCCAAAGGGGTTCCACAGGTACTCAAGGTTCAACCGGCTTTACGGGAGACACAGGAGGAACTGGATTTACTGGGATGAAAGGTTTCACAGGAAGTACGGGTGTTGTTGGATCCCAAGGACAGCAGGGGTCAACCGGCCAAACAGGCGCTACAGGAGGAACAGGTTACACCGGAGCCTCAGGTACCACGGGTCAACTCGGTACCCCGGGATCGCCTGGAATTTCTGGTGTGCAGGGAAGCACCGGATTTACTGGACCGCAAGGAGACACCGGATCTAGTGGAACGCCGGGTGGTCAAGGTTTTTCTGGGATGCAGGGCTTCAAAGGTTTTACTGGAGATACCGGTGAAACTGGAAATACCGGTGCATCGGGACAACAGGGTGTACAAGGCCTGACGGGTAATTTCATCAGCAATTTTTTTTGCTACATGTGAATGTAAAATTTCTTATACGCTGTCATCTATCCACCTAAATTAATTTAAAAGGTCCCGCTGGAGCAACTGGTGCATCAGGATCAGATGGAAGTCAGGGGAACCCAGGGTCTATGGGTCAGCCAGGATTAAAGGGTTTTACCGGGGACACTGGCCAAACGGGATGGACGGGGGCAACTGGCGGAACAGGTTTTACCGGGAGCACAGGAAGCAGTGGAACTACGGGTTTCACGGGTTTTACGGGTGCAACTGGCTTCACCGGGTCGAGTGGTGGCGCGGGTTTTACAGGTGTTAAAGGACCCTCTGGAAGCGTTGGTTTTCCAGGCCAATCCGGATCTCCAGGAAGTAATGGTCAGCCAGGAGCACCCGGAAATGTTGGTGTGGCAGGTGCAGTTGGTTCCTCAGGTCAACCTGGTCAAAAGGGTTTTACCGGAGATACTGGTCCTCTGGGTCAAATGGGCAGTCAGGAGACACAGGATGGACCGGCAGTACCGGAATAGATGGTAGCACTGGTGGAACTGGAGCAACGGGAGACACTGGCCCAAGTGGTCCATTGGGGCAACCCGGAGCTCAGGGAAATACCGGTCTCCCAGGTCAAAAAGGCGACTCAGGTTCGAGAGGAGTTCAAGGAGTCTCTGGATCAAAAGGTTCTACCGGTGATACAGGACCAATGGGTCAAACCGGTCAAAAGGGAACAAATGGGGCTAGTGGATTTACCGGAGCGACTGGACCTACTGGAAATTCAGGTTTTACAGGATACACGGGACGTGGGGGCTTTACCGGTGCAGACGGTGCAAAAGGAATGAGAGGTGATACAGGGTATACAGGCAGCACAGGGCAGCAAGGTTATACAGGTTCTCAAGGGTTCACAGGGGACACTGGCTTCACGGGAATGACAGGCCCAACAGGTTCTCCGGGACAAATGGGATATACCGGTGAAACTGGCAATACTGGTGCAACTGGATTTCAGGGCGCTTCTGGTTTTACCGGATACACTGGGCCTGCAGGTAAACACTTTAATACCAAATACCAAATTAATCTTAATAATAAATAATTAATCTAAAATAATAACAAAACAAATGAATTTCTAGGACCGTCTGGTAGTGCTGGTCAAAGTGGATTCCCTGGCACAATTGGAGCACCAGGACAGAAAGGTTTACAAGGACAGGTGGGACCTCAGGGTGATACTGGACCGAGGGGTCCACCTCCTAGACCTGGCCAACAAGGAATTGTCGGTGCTCCGGGTAGCACGGGTTTTACTGGTGGAACCGGACTTCCCGGTGTTAGTGGTTTACCAGGTGACACAGGATCAAGCGGTTCAAAGGGGATCATTGGCATGAAGGGTGCGACAGGCTCTTCTGGGTCAAAAGGTAGCCAGGGAATACCAGGAGCTGTTGGAGTCCAAGGTGCTGCCGGAACGCAGGGAGCAACTGGAGCCAGGGGATTGCCGGGTCAAGCTGGCGGTCCTGGAACTGCTGGACAGCCAGGTAAGTGTTTAGCAGCATAACATAGTAACCTCCTCAACTATCTTACCTGTGTTCTCATCACAAATCATCGTCATTATTTAGCTGGTGAAAAAAAATTTATAAAATTGTATCAAAATCATCCAAAGCATTAGGAATGTTAAGTAGAATGAACTTGTAACAGTGAACAACGATATTTATTGTAGGATCCGCCGGACAACCGGGGAATCCAGGCCAAGCTGGTCAGGCAGGACCAACAGGACAGCCTGGAAGTCAAGGGTTTACTGGATTCACCGGCAGTTCAGGATCAAGAGGAGATACCGGACAATCTGGAGCACCTGGAACCCCCGGAAATGCTGGTCAAAGAGGCGACCAAGGATTCACTGGTCAAACTGGATCAACAGGTCTTAAGGGTGACAGCGGAGTTATGGGCTTCACCGGATATACAGGTTTTACCGGTGTCACTGGAGCAACTGGACAGACAGGCGCAAAAGGGCCATCAGGAGATACGGGAGCTTCAGGCCAAAAAGGGTCACCTGGTTCAGCCGGTAACCAAGGCACTCCCGGAGCGCCAGGTGCTCAAGGTGATGCTGGAGCCACAGGCCAACAAGGAATCTCTGGCAATCCTGGAACGCCGGGTTCATCTGGTCAAATGGGAATGCAAGGTGCCACAGGAAGTGCTGGAATGTTTGGAATCCAAGGAGCTAAAGGTATGTCGGCCTAGCAGAAAATGTTACAAACGAAATTTTTATTCATTTCATTCCAATTTCAGGCTTACAGGGATTTCCTGGACTACAGGGTGCCGAAGGCCAGCCTGGACAGAACGGGCAACCAGGAGTAAATGGCGCTCTGGGGCAACAAGGACAGCGCGGATTGCCAGGGAGTGGCGGTGCAACCGGACAACAAGGAGCGACGGGGTTCACTGGCAGTCCTGGACAAAATGGAATGCAGGGATCCTCCGGAGTAAGAGGACAGAAAGGAACACAAGGAGATACCGGATCTTCGGGCTCGTCTGGAGCACCAGGCCAAACGGGCTCAACCGGTTTTACAGGTCAAAAAGGTCAGCCGGGAAATCAGGGGTATACTGGCTCTACTGGCCAACCTGGAACCATGGGGTTACCAGGGCAGACTGGCCAGCAAGGTCGTCAAGGAGAGTCTGGCCTTCCGGGGCCAAATGGACAAACTGGTTTGTCTGGAGATACTGGTGCAACTGGAAATTCAGGTTGGCTTTGACCAGCGATTTCTAAAAATTTTATTTTTAAGATATGTCGAGTATGACATGTGATTTTGTCAAGTAACATAATTTAAATAAATTAACCCTAAAATTAACTTAAATAGAGTAGGTGTTGTGTTTAAGTTATTGAAAAAATTGGTACTCATGCAATAAAACTTTGTCCTAAGGTCAACAGGGCCAATCTGGGCAACCAGGTAATCAAGGACAATCTGGTTCAATTGGAGCTCCAGGAATGGTTGGTGCCACAGGTGCAAAAGGTTACACTGGCACTGCTGGGACTCCCGGTAATCGCGGTCAAGGTGGTGCTACTGGCATCACAGGACCTTCGGGACAAACAGGTCTTTCTGGTTTGCAAGGTCAAAGAGGTGACACAGGTCCACAAGGTGCCATTGGTTCGCCTGGTATCTCCGGTGCTGCTGGTCAACCTGGATCTACCGGTGAAACTGGATATACGGGTCAACAAGGACTATCAGGTAACCCCGGCACACCTGGATCTCCCGGAACTGCTGGGGCAAATGGTTAGACCCTGTCTAGAATTTTATCTTGAATCAGTTGATTAAGTTTATCTGGCTTTTATAAATCCAACTACTTTCCATTCGTTAGGTGCCACCGGCCCAACAGGGCAAACTGGACCCGCAGGACCAGTAGGTTCTTCAGGAAATCCTGGCCAGCGGGGTTCACCAGGCTCTCCCGGTTCCAATGGTGCGACGGGAGCAACAGGATCAAAAGGAGCAATTGGAGATCAGGGTACTCAAGGTCAAGCAGGCTCTCAAGGATTCACCGGACAACAGGGAGCGAGGGGTGAACCAGGTCAAGTCGGAACTCCCGGTAGCATTGGCGATACAGGATTTTCAGGATCGGCCGGTGAGTTGCGCATAATCAAGTACGTTAGTCACAGAAAAATATTGTAAACACATTCTGTTCTGTTCTAGGTGTGTCTGGTCAGTCTGGTGTGAAGGGACAGACAGGTCAATCAGGCCAACAGGGTCAGCAAGGTTATACCGGTTACACAGGTGCAACAGGAGAAACCGGCAGAGCTGGACAAAGTGGGTTTATTGGCCAATCGGGAGCTTTGGGGGCCACCGGTCTTCCTGGCCAATCAGGGTCTGCGGGCCAAAGAGGACAGCCCGGTCTTCAAGGTCTGCAGGGAACACCTGGCGCAGTTGGAGGTACAGGAGGTACCGGTTTTACAGGAGAAACAGGTTACACTGGTGAGTCCGGCCTACAAGGTTCACTCGGTTTGACTGGAGTGCAAGGAACCCAGGGACCGAGAGGAGACACTGGATCAATCGGAATGCAAGGGGCCACCGGTTCCAGCGGGTTTGCAGGAGCGCAAGGTAGTCCTGGTAATACCGGAGCTACAGGGTCATCTGGAAGAAGTGGTTCCTCTGGTAAATTCAGTTTATAATAAAAAATTCTAATTTATTGTTGACAATCATAAACTTAAATTTTACTCATTAGGACCAAGCGGTGCTACTGGTGCCACCGGTTTGCGTGGAGACCAGGGTTCTCCTGGACCTTCGGGTTCGCCTGGTAATCAAGGAACTGCCGGACAACCTGGAGTGGCCGGAATACAAGGATTCACGGGAAGCACAGGTTTTACAGGACCTTCAGGATATACTGGTGGAACAGGAGCAACTGGCCTAAAAGGACAAGTTGGAAATCAAGGAGCACAGGGTGATGCTGGTCAACGTGGAGACCTTGGACCTCAAGGAAATCCAGGTTCACCCGGTTTGCAAGGACCCCAAGGTTTTACGGGGGATAGCGGTTTTACTGGAGCAACAGGAATATCCGGAACCGTTGGAGCTGTTGGCAGTATTGGTGCTGTTGGATTGCCCGGACCACAAGGACAGCGTGGAACCGCTGGTTCTCCCGGTACACCGGGCAGCCCTGGTGCTGCAGGTCAGGTAGGTCAATCAGGCAGTGTAGGTCAGGCGGGAGCCAATGGAGTACCTGGCTTCACTGGTTTCACTGGTTCAACTGGAGAAACTGGCTTTACCGGTTCTACTGGCTTTACTGGAGCTACCGGTGCCTCTGGAGATATCGGTGGTATGGGGTCAACAGGCTATACAGGTCAACGAGGAGATACAGGACCTCAAGGGCAAAGTGGCTCTCCTGGTGTTCAAGGTCAAGTAGGTGAAATGGGATTCCAAGGAGGTGCAGGACAGCCAGGTGCTCAAGGTATGCAAGGATCACGTGGCGCCCAAGGTGATACTGGTGCATCAGGTCTTCCGGGTAATTCTGGCGCGCCTGGGACTGATGGCCAGCAGGGTTCTCAGGGAGCTACGGGTGCTCCGGGCTCTTCGGTTCAAGGAGCGACAGGAGCCACGGGAACTCAAGGCGGCACAGGTTTTACTGGAATGCAGGGTCAAAGAGGTTCCACGGGTACACCAGGTGCAACTGGACTTCAAGGCAATCCTGGAAACAAAGGCGAATCTGGCTCTCCTGGTCAACAGGGTTCCCAAGGAGATACTGGCCCAACAGGATCAGCTGGTATTACAATAATTAAAGCATACCCATCATATGTTTAATAGTTTTGCATTAACAAAATATTTCTATTCAAAAGGTCAACCCGGCGGTAATGGAGCAGCCGGGCAACGAGGATCTACTGGAGCCACGGGTGTCGATGGTATCCGTGGTCAGAAGGGATCAACTGGATACTCGGGCTCTACCGGATCAACCGGGTGGACAGGTGCTTATGGAACTCAGGGCCAAAGAGGTTTGCAAGGGAACCCTGGCACGCCAGGTCTCCAGGGTTCTAGAGGTAGCACAGGCGCAACTGGATTTACCGGAGTAAATGGAGAAGTCGGTTACACCGGTCTCGTGGGAGGCACAGGACAGACTGGAGCCCAAGGAACTGCTGGTTTCATAGGATCACAGGGTGAATGGCATTCCACTATTTAGTGTTTTGGCAGATTAGATCCCTTGGATATAGATGAGAAATTCTATATGTGGATCTTCAGGTGTTCTTTTTGTGATTTCTGACTCTTAAACATTCGGAATTGATTTCCCGCGGTTATCGCCTTATCCATTTCCAAACCAGAGTTCATTTGGATAACGTTTATTTGGTAATTATATGGGTTTGATGATGTTTTTTTCAGTATTAGCAACAAAGCTTCGCAATACATCAACTTTAACCATAAAAATCTATATTTTACAGGTGATACTGGAGCAAGTGGGCAGCCAGGATCTCGAGGAGAATCCGGATCACCAGGACAAAATGGAGCAGCTGGTAATCCAGGGGCAACCGGAGATACTGGTGCTACCGGTAGTACTGGGTCACCCGGAGTTCTTGGTCCTTCCGGTCTCAAGGGTTTAACTGGATTACCTGGAGCAACCGGTACATCAGGAACTCCCGGATCAAATGGACAAGTCGGCGCACAAGGAGATAATGGTTTCACCGGTGACACAGGTGCTTCAGGTGATACAGGTGGCACCGGTGCAACTGGTTTTACAGGACAGCAAGGAAATCGTGGTCAGCAAGGACCTTCAGGATCTCCAGGTAATGCAGGAGGCAGAGGACTTCCTGGATCACAAGGAATGAACGGATGGACTGGATCTACCGGTCAAATTGGTGCTACAGGAACAGCAGGTAACGTATTAACAAACATGTGTTACATAGAACCACTTTACATTTTTTACGCATTTTAGGGCAACTTGGAGCACAGGGTTTCACTGGTGCAACAGGTCAAGATGGTCAGATGGGACCTGTTGGGACTCCCGGAGCATCAGGAGGCACAGGTGCAACTGGATATACCGGGCAGACAGGAGCAACAGGATCCACAGGCGAAGGCGGTACTCCAGGCCAACCCGGAGTCCAAGGAGCCCCAGGTGTAAATGGCGCCACAGGCTACACTGGTTTCATAGGTTTACAGGGTGCCACTGGCCCATCAGGACAAGCTGGGCAGTCAGGGTTTACTGGGATGCAAGGGCTACAAGGAGGCACAGGGTTTACAGGGGATACCGGATCTTCTGGGACTCCAGGTATCGTCCTATTCCTATTTTTTAACTTATCCAAGTTTAAGTTGAATGTGTATCACATCACATCCTTTGTGTACAGGTTCCCCAGGAACAGCAGGTGGGCCTGGTGCTCGTGGTGAGCAGGGGTTTCCAGGGCTTCAGGGAACCCAAGGATTTACCGGTGAAACCGGATATTCTGGTCCTCAAGGAGGTACTGGATCAAAAGGACCTTCTGGTGCACAGGGAGCAGCGGGCCTTGCGGGTATGCAGGGTCTGCCTGGTTTTACCGGTGCTCCAGGTTCCAAAGGAGCTTCTGGCCTGGTTGGTGATGCAGGAGTTCAAGGTCAATCAGGAGCAACCGGAATGACCGGTGGAACAGGTTTTACAGGATCTACCGGCTCAACCGGATTTACTGGATTAGCCGGAATGACTGGAGCAACGGGAGCCACCGGCGATACAGGAAACAGGGGTTCACCCGGTACTAATGGAATGTCCGGTCAGTCTGGCTTGCCTGGGGTTTCTGGAATCCAGGGTGAAGTTGGGAGTCCGGGACAAATGGGTCAACAAGGTTTCACAGGTAGCACCGGGGCATCGGGTGACACCGGAGGTACCGGATTTACAGGACCTACAGGAACGAGCGGTACGTTCGATTGGCAGCAATTGCTTACCAGCTTACTAATAAAATTTTATGAAATATTGCAACTAGTTATGCAATTTAGATTTAGCTGCTTCTAAATTTTAATAAACAGGATCAACATGAAAATTCATTATTTAGTTTTAAATATTTATTTCAAAAGTTGTGATTCATGTTTCAGGAAATCCCGGTCAACCCGGTACAATGGGTCAACCAGGTGACACCGGTAACACTGGCGTGATTGGGGCTACAGGATTCCAAGGAGCTAAAGGGAGCACAGGTGGAACCGGAGGAAGTGGAAGTCCAGGAACTGCGGGTCCTACTGGAGAACAAGGTTTCGCTGGAAATCCCGGTACGCCTGGTCAGCAAGGTACTCCGGGGCGCCAAGGGGCCACAGGTTTAACCGGAGGTACAGGTTTTACGGGTTACAGTGGACAACCAGGTTTCACAGGCTTTACCGGTGCTACCGGTTCTCAAGGAACGTCAGGATCCAGAGGTGATACAGGTATGCAGGGTATTCAAGGTACAACGGGTGGTACAGGGCAGGCAGGTGCAAAAGGTTTCAGTGGTGATACCGGATCATCGGGAGCGACCGGATTATCAGGTGTCAGAGGCACTGATGGAACCCCAGGCCAACCCGGTCAACAAGGATTTACTGGAGACACTGGATCTACTGGTGCTAAAGGACCCCAAGGATTTACTGGTGCTAGCGGTCCAAAGGGAGACACCGGTGTTACGGGTTTCTTGGGATCAGCAGGGGCTCCTGGGCTACCAGGATTCACTGGTAATTCTGGAGCTGTCGGAGGAACCGGTCAAAGCGGTGGTCCCGGATCTTTAGGATCCCCGGGTTTACCGGGTTTATCAGGTAACCCCGGAGCCATGGGGGTTCAAGGGCAACCTGGGGATAAAGGCATCCAAGGAGAAATGGGTTCACCTGGACAAAGCGGTGATCCGGGAACACCTGGTTCACAAGGTCAACAAGGCCAGCAAGGTGTCGCTGGAGCTACTGGTAGTTCTGGACAGGCAGGTGGTACCGGTGACACCGGATCTTCCGGAACAAATGGGGCTAATGGTTAGTATTTTGATCAAAACTATAATCTGATGCAAAAAAAACAACAAAACTATGCAGTTTCTGAGCGATATCTGAAAATCTAGGTATTTCCGGAGCCACGGGCATGACTGGTTCCACGGGAGATACCGGCCCCACCGGCCAAGTTGGGTCAAAAGGAGCGATTGGAACAAAAGGCGCTCCAGGGGATCCTGGACAAAGTGGAGGTGTTGGACAGCAGGGCACTCCAGGATCTCCCGGAGTTTCAGGGGCGATGGGTGCAACTGGAATGTCTGGACCCACCGGACCTAAGGGAAGGCAAGGCAACGTTGGTCAACAAGGAGCTATTGGGCAACAAGGATGGACTGGTGCAACCGGAGGAACAGGTTCCACAGGAGGTACCGGAGCTTCTGGAAATATGGGATCTCCAGGTCAACAAGGAGATACCGGGTCGTCAGGGCCAGTTGGTTCCACCGGACAGCCTGGTCAACAGGGCCCTCGTGGTGCCGCAGGTATGTCTGCCTAGCTTATTTAGATTGAAATAAACAAGCCAATGGTAATTGGACTTATTTTTAAGGTACGCCTGGCAATGCCGGTGCCAATGGTTTTACCGGTGAGACTGGATCGACCGGATCGTCTGGTGCAACCGGAATGCGCGGAGCTACAGGTCAACCAGGGCAGCAAGGAACAGATGGAAATCCAGGAGGTTGAAACATTATTATGTTTAGCCAATTAAAATCTGTCAATAAAACGTACAACTAATAAAAAATTGAGCTCAAAATTTGATAATTCAAAATTTCATTAATAACAGCCAAAGGAAATCCGGGGCAACAAGGTTCTATAGGACAGGCTGGTCAGCAGGGGGCAAAAGGAGCTACTGGGCCTGATGGAGTACAGGGACAATCTGGTCTGCCGGGTCCAACGGGAGGATCTGGTGTACCTGGTAGCAGAGGAGCCACAGGATTTCTTGGCGATACTGGATCCAGCGGGGCTCAAGGTCAACAGGGAGCGACCGGGTTACCGGGATTACGAGGAGACACAGGTGCACCGGGTCAAAATGGATTGCCAGGAAATCAGGGTCCACAGGGGGATGCAGGTCTTCAAGGAGATACTGGGTCAACTGGTGATCCGGGATCTCCAGGACAACAAGGTACAAAATAATAATAATAATAATAATAATAATAACATTATTAATAATAATAATATAAGTTGAATAAACGACATTTACAATGGATTTAATTTTGTCAGTGAGATAAAATGCAATTTTATTCTCGTCTCATTCACGCAAAAAAATAAAACAAAAATCTTAGGTTACACCGGAACGCCTGGATCAAGAGGGCTTGGTGGAGATACTGGGATGCAGGGAGCCACTGGATCCACAGGCTCAACCGGACAACAAGGATCTCCCGGTGATACGGGTGCTTCCGGTACGCAAGGAACGAATGGGTCACCTGGAGACCAGGGTCAGCCCGGTCTTTCGGGGTCTCCCGGAGCAGTTGGCATGCCCGGAGCAAATGGTCAACCCGGTTCGACCGGCCAGCAAGGAGGCCGTGGACAAGTTGGAGATTCCGGTCCATCCGGTGACCAAGGAGTAGTTGGTGCGACAGGTGTGACTGGCAGTACTGGGCAACCAGGGCCACGTGGTTTTCAAGGATCTCCAGGAGCAACTGGATTATCAGGTACCAGAGGTGTGCAAGGTCAGACCGGTCCTCAAGGTGCAACTGGTTTGCAAGGAATAAGAGGAGATACAGGTTCATCCGGTCAGACGGGAGGAACCGGCTACACCGGTGCTACTGGCGCAACCGGAACATCAGGAACTCCTGGTCAAGCTGGATCACTTGGTCAGAGAGGAGCCCCTGGTTTCACTGGATTTACTGGTTCCACGGGACCAACAGGTTGGGTAGACTAACTAGTTAAAAACAGTAGAAAATATTTTGAATTTGAAAAATGCATTGACCTATTTTAAATAAATGTTTAGGGTCATCCGGAACGACGGGCCAGAAAGGAGCAACGGGAGAGCCCGGATCACTGGGTCAAGCGGGTCAACCAGGCCTTCAGGGGCAATCGGGACCTAATGGACAACCTGGAGTAATGGGAGGTACCGGAGCAACTGGTTTCACCGGACCATTGGGACAGCCCGGATCAATTGGAACTCCAGGAGCTCCTGGTATTAGAGGTGACCTAGGTTTGCCTGGAGCAACCGGAGCAACTGGTCCAAAAGGAAATACGGGTTTTAAGGGACTTCCAGGGAGTGCTGGTTCGCGAGGAAGTCCAGGTAATGCAGGTTCTCCGGGTTCGCCAGGACAGGTGGGAAGCATGGGCGCTGTTGGAGCCACTGGATTAACTGGGTTTACTGGAGACACCGGTTCCAATGGTTCTCCTGGTCAAAGAGGACAAGTGGGTCAACAAGGTCTGCAAGGTCCGAGTGGTCAGTCTGGAACTCCGGGGTCGAGAGGTGACCCGGGGTCACCAGGTCAGGCTGGTTTTCCCGGACCATCAGGAATGATAGGACAACAGGGATTGCCGGGTCTTAGAGGACAGAATGGCCTTCCTGGTCCATTTGGTTTCCAAGGAATGCAAGGTAAAAAAAATTCTTTGAAAATTAAAAAATATTCGTAAATTTAATAAAAAATACTCCTATTAATAATTCTAAAAACTAAAATTTCGAAATGATTTACAAATAATTCCATTTCATTCTACAATTTCAGGTGCAACAGGTCCTTCTGGAGCCACAGGGGCAACCGGTCAGCAAGGACAACCTGGAAATAACGGCCAACCAGGATCTCCAGGTCAAGTAGGTGTAATGGGTAGTACAGGCTTGTCTGGACAACCCGGGGGACAAGGGGATACCGGACCGATTGGTGCCATCGGTCAACAAGGAATGCCTGGATCGTCTGGATCTCAAGGAGGCACTGGGCAGCCTGGTGTTCAGGGTTCACAAGGTTTTAAAGGGGCATCTGGAGTATCCGGTAGTCAAGGTGCTACCGGTTTTACTGGAGATACTGGTTCTCAGGGTCCTAAAGGTTCTGTTGGAGATCCTGGTTCTGTGGGACAACAAGGACCAGCTGGTCCTAGGGGAGAGACGGGCTTCACTGGGTCATCGGGAGATACAGGACCAGCTGGAAATCCAGGAAGCCTCGGCGACACAGGACCCCAAGGACAGATAGGTGAGCATAATTTTACTAGTTTTAATGTTAATAAAAGAAAAGTTAGTATAGGCTATAATTGAAATTTGCAAAATAAAAACTTTTAGCTCTATTCAATAAATGAATTAACAAATCAAGACTTCTTTATTAAGGTGCACCCGGTTCTCAAGGGGCTAAAGGTTCTCCGGGTTCTGCTGGACAGCCCGGACTTCAGGGTTCAACCGGAGCAACTGGTCCTTCGGGTCAGCCAGGTAATCCAGGAAATCAGGCCAGCAGGGTGCCAGAGGAGATCCGGGTCAAAGAGGTGCCCTAGGTGCGACGGGGCAAACAGGTGCAACTGGAGTTGTCGGAGATACAGGTAGTTCAGGGCAGTCCGGTGGACCGGGACAAAAAGGATCAACTGGATTGGCAGGTCAAATTGGAGATCCTGGTAATCGGGGCGTTGTTGGACTTCCCGGTCTTGCCGGGACGCCAGGACGATCTGGAAATCCAGGTCAAGTCGGATATACAGGATCAACCGGTACTCGTGGTTCCACAGGTAATACTGGAGAGACAGGTTCAATAGGTCAACAAGGTCTGCAAGGATTCCAAGGTTACACTGGATTACAAGGTCCAAGAGGTTCGACTGGTGCTCAAGGCTCAATGGGTCAGAGAGGTCCAGAGGGACCTAAAGGCCAGTCTGGAAATCAAGGCGCACCTGGTGACACAGGTTCTACAGGAACAGTCGGAGATCAAGGATCACAGGGCGAACCCGGTAGTCCAGGACAGACCGGTTTATCGGGTGAACGTGGAACCCCAGGATCACGAGGAACTCCTGGTTCAAGGGGACAGCCCGGGTCAAGAGGGGCGACTGGTCCCTCTGGCAATTCAGGTGGCACAGGATTCACTGGTTCCACAGGTATAAAAGGCGATACAGGATTTTCTGGACAACCTGGAGCGATTGGTGGGCCCGGTTCTACGGGAGCATCAGGTGACACCGGTGCCACTGGATCTTCCGGTTCACGAGGTTCACCTGGTTCACGTGGCCAACCAGGCACCCCTGGTTCTCCCGGTGGTCCTGGCCAGTCTGGTCAAACGGGACAAAAAGGTGCAGTTGGTTTCAATGGTGTCAAAGGAGTTCCAGGAATTACTGGGGATATGGGTAATACTGGTCCAAGAGGAAGCGACGGAGATCCGGGACCCCAAGGGCCTCAAGGTTTTCCAGGAGATGTAGGACAACAAGGACCAACAGGACCTGCAGGATCGAAAGGACCCAGAGGAGAGCCAGGCAGTCAAGGACTTCAAGGAGCACAGGGTGATACAGGATCGAGTGGAGGTATTGGAGATACAGGCGCGGTTGGTGCACTCGGCATGCCTGGATTTCAGGGCTTTCAGGGAGCGACCGGTTTGGCTGGATCCACCGGATTTACCGGTGAAAGTGGGGATCCCGGCCAGCCTGGACCAGCAGGACAACCTGGAAATCCTGGTGAGCATAAATTAGTGGCAGAGTCGAAATATATGTAGACCTCTAATTAAATGAAAATAATATTTGAACAAACGTGAAATTTGAAATACCATAGGTCAGCCTGGAAACAACGGACTTCCTGGCACCCAAGGTTCGCCAGGATCGACAGGCTTCCAAGGAGTTATAGGCCAACAGGGCCCAACCGGACCAACTGGAGTTAAGGGACCAACAGGTGATATGGGATCACCTGGTCAAAATGGTTCTCCAGGATTACCCGGCAATCAAGGTGTTCAGGGTCCTAGAGGTGAAAAGGGTTTTGTAGGTTCTCAAGGCCAGTCGGGTTTTCAGGGAGTCACAGGCCCCATCGGTCAAAAGGGTGACGCGGGACCTCAAGGTCTTCAAGGCTCCCCTGGCCCTCCTGGTCCCGTTGCACCTAGAGGAGAGCAGGGCGAACCAGGAAATCTAGGAGACACTGGATACTCAGGCAATACAGGAGCCTCAGGTAACCCCGGACTTCCCGGATCTCCTGGGTTTATGGGAGCTTCAGGTCAGGCTGGATCGCCAGGTCTTCCTGGAGATGTAGGTGTTATGGGAACCATGGGGGCAACAGGACCACCTGGTCTGACCGGTTCAAAGGGCCAGCAGGGTTCACCTGGAAACAGAGGAGATACTGGCCCCAGAGGAACTCAAGGCTTTACTGGACCGACAGGTAAATCTTGTAAAAATGAGTAACATCCATGGATTATATCCCGACTTGTTTATTTGAAAGTTAAGATTCTGTTTAAAACAAAACGAAAATACGATTGCCCTTGTAACATTTCAGGAGCTTCCGGACAAATGGGAAATATTGGTGCAGTGGGTGAACCTGGCATGCCTGGAGCTACAGGTACGGCAGGTCAGCCCGGACTGAAGGGCGATAGAGGTCAACCAGGAAATCAAGGTCCAATGGGTTTGCCCGGACCACCAGGTGTTAGGGGGTCATCAGGTGCCACTGGAAGTTCAGGATCAGCGGGTGATCAAGGTGCGCAAGGGCCACAAGGAACTCAAGGATCTACTGGTAATACTGGTGCAACTGGAGAAAGTGGAGGTCCCGGAGATATGGGACCAGCTGGAAGTCCGGGATTTCAGGGGTCTACTGGTTCATCCGGCCTTCAAGGAAACACCGGATCTCCTGGGTCGCCTGGTGCGGCCGGTTCAAGAGGAGCTCCAGGTTCACCAGGAGATACTGGACCAGCGGGGCCCAAAGGCCAGTCCGGATTTCCAGGACCTAACGGTTTATCTGGTAAGTTACTCTTGCCTTTGGTAAAAAATTAGAATTTAAAAGTTACGTCAAATTGATTTAATGAAATAAAATAATATAATTACAAAGTGTATTAAATTAGTTACTCTTTTTAAAGTGCTACATTCAGCTGACAAACTAAAGACCAAAGCCGGCACAATTAATTATGACTTCTAAATTCTAGGCTTACCCGGAGAACAAGGACAACCAGGTCCACAAGGAACAGTTGGGAGTACGGGAGGCCCCGGAGCAACTGGAGCAACTGGTATAACGGGATTGAGAGGAGATACCGGCACACCGGGTTCTCCAGGCCAGCCTGGACCAGCAGGTCCAAATGGAGAAATGGGTCCCCAAGGTCAGGCCGGAGCAATCGGACAGCAGGGTCAAACAGGAACAACTGGAGCAACTGGTTTTCAAGGATCAAGGGGTATTCCAGGAATTCAAGGCCCCAAAGGCCAAACAGGAGTGAGTGGGATGGCTGGATACACAGGTGCCCAAGGCATGGTCGGTCCTCGGGGATCAACTGGAGACACCGGTTCTCAGGGACAACTAGGACCCACAGGTTCGTCTGGGCAACCAGGTCAGCGAGGAGAAGCAGGACCTCAGGGTGCAGCTGGTCTTCCCGGTCCTAAAGGCTCTGCAGGGTCTCCAGGTTCAAATGGTTCTCCTGGATCGCCCGGTGATCAGGGAGAAATGGGCGCTCCCGGACCTCAAGGTGTGCAAGGCGCTACAGGTAGTTCAGGCTTAATAGGCGACAAAGGACTTCCAGGAGATCGTGGCTCAAGAGGAGCTACGGGTGCTTCAGGAACACCGGGTCAGAAAGGCGAAGTTGGTTTTACCGGACCTCAAGGAAGTATTGGATATCCGGGCCCGAGCGGCGGAACTGGTTTTACCGGTGCACAAGGTTTCACAGGGCCACCGGGTTCACCGGGAGAAGTAGGATTTCCCGGCAATCCAGGTAATGTATTGAAATTTTCGTAAAATTTAATTACACCATATTTCAATTTTAATAGAAATTAATTTAAAGGTTGAATATTTTTCTAATGTAGGAGCTAATGGTGCTCCCGGCACTCCTGGTCTAACCGGTTCTTCGGGCGCAACAGGTCAGCCCGGTCCACAAGGTCCCAATGGTTTGCCCGGAGATAGAGGAAACACAGGGTCGCCTGGTTCTACAGGACAGCCTGGTTCTCCTGGTTTAGCTGGACCTCAAGGGGCTCCTGGATTTACAGGTCCCGCTGGTGCAACTGGTGCTGTCGGACCATTGGGTTCCCCGGGTCTAAATGGTTCTCCAGGTTTTCCTGGTGCCTTAGGATCTACAGGCAGCACAGGTCCTACTGGTGATGTAGGAATGCAAGGTGTTAAGGGGACTCCCGGCGACACAGGATCCTCAGGACAGCAAGGGCCAGCCGGACAAATAGGCCAACCTGGAGCACAAGGTAGTCCCGGATTAAGGGGAGTTCAGGGACCAGTCGGTTTTACTGGAGAACCAGGTTCAGTAGGTATGTATCAAGTATTTACTTAAACTTTAAAAGATAACTGGCTCATTCTTATACTACCGCTGCTCTTACTAGGTCCGACTGGTTCTGCGGGTCCTCAGGGACAAATGGGTGATCCAGGTTCAACCGGAGGTACTGGAGACACCGGTACGCCAGGATCACCTGGTTCTCAAGGAAATCCTGGTCAAAGAGGAATAATGGGCGATCCTGGAAATACCGGCGCTACAGGTGAAGCAGGACCCGCAGGTGTGAAAGGTGTTCGAGGTGTTGATGGACCATCGGGTTCAACTGGACCGCAAGGATCCACCGGACAACGAGGAGTAAGTGGATCGCCCGGATCTAGAGGATTGCCCGGTCTTAATGGAGAACAAGGTCAGCCTGGAGATACTGGTCCATCCGGAGCAACTGGACCCCAAGGTCAAAATGGAGATCCCGGTCAGCAAGGTGGAACAGGAGCAACAGGAACGACCGGCTTGCAAGGGTCCACAGGTCCTTCAGGATCCATGGGCCCTGCAGGTCCTCGAGGTTCTCCCGGTGAAAGGGGTGTTCAAGGACCGAAAGGCCCCACGGGTACTCTAGGACAACAAGGTCAGGCAGGTCCTCGTGGTGGTACCGGATTGACTGGTCCATCTGGCGCTACAGGTTTCCAAGGATCGCCAGGACAGGCCGGCCCAAGAGGTCCAATTGGACCTGTTGGCCCTCAAGGGGGTACGGGTTCAACGGGTCCCCCAGGTTCACAGGGTCAAAGGGGTGACATGGGTCAAGCTGGTGCAACAGGAGACACAGGTTAATGTTAAAAATTTATAGATTCATATGGAAGATTCAGCTAAGATTTAGTGGGTATTTTACAATTGACTCATTATATCTTAGGTTCCTCTGGTTCCGCCGGCAACCAAGGAGGACGAGGAGAACCAGGTTCTGTTGGGAATCCCGGTCCTCAAGGTGCCACAGGAAATCCTGGCACTCAGGGAGACACTGGGGATGTCGGAACCATGGGCCAGCCAGGTCCTCAGGGCTTATCTGGTCCAATGGGTAGTACAGGCCAGCCAGGCCCTAATGGCGAAATGGGTTCACCAGGAGCTCCTGGTGTGATTGGTGCGACCGGAGCCAAGGGTGACACCGGCAATCGCGGAATACAAGGAGAGGTTGGTTTCCAAGGAACACCAGGACAAGTCGGCAGGCCCGGTGCAACAGGTGCTTCTGGAGCAACTGGTTACACTGGCCTGCAAGGAGATACAGGGCAATCTGGTTTGCCAGGTAATCCCGGTCCCCGAGGAGCTACAGGTGATACAGGTGACACGGGTTACGCGGGCGAAGGCGGATTTGCGGGACCAAAGGGCCAAGTTGGTGCCATGGGTGCGACAGGGCTCCCAGGACCATCTGGGTCAAAAGGTTCACCAGGGGATATGGGTCTGCCTGGTGCTCAAGGACTTCCTGGTCCTCAAGGAGCCACCGGTCAACCAGGTTTTATGGGAGCTCAAGGTCAATATTTTTATCTTTTGAAATTTTATTTACGTCTCGACAAAATACAGTCGGAATACTTTGAATCACTGAAATATTTAATTGAGGGATTAACGCTCCATTTAATTACTTTATCTATAGGGTTTGTCGGTCCTTTTGGAGCCACAGGAGCAACTGGTCTTCCTGGTCCCTCAGGGCAAGTAGGTTCGCCGGGTCCTCTAGGTCAACAAGGGCAAAGAGGCAATACCGGTCCACAAGGTGCAACTGGCTTGCAAGGAAATAAAGGTTTTGTTGGACAGCGAGGACCTCTTGGGGCACCTGGTCCTAGAGGAAATGTTGGACCTGCAGGTCCTATTGGTCCAGTAGGTCCAAACGGAGCACCCGGTCAACCTGGATCAGCGGGTGTTTTAGGTGCCACAGGGGCAACAGGACCACAGGGACAACAAGGTCAAATGGGGCCCTCCGGAGCAACCGGCAGTACCGGCCCGACAGGAGGTATTGGTCGTGCCGGTGTTATGGGTCTCGCAGGTGATCAGGGAGAGCCAGGGTTTACAGGAGATACTGGCCCACAGGGACCTGCAGGAACTAGAGGATTTCAAGGTCCTAGAGGTCCGAGGGGTGAGCCAGGTGTATCCGGGTTTCCAGGACCCAGAGGAGTCAGCGGGCCTTCCGGTTCACCTGGTAATGTCGGACAAGTTGGAGATCCAGGACGTAGAGGCGATACTGGAGCTATTGGAGAAACAGGCAAGCAAGAAAATTTTGTTGCATTTATTGGTTATTATATTTAAAACACTAATAACTATCGTTTTTACAGGAAATACTGGACAACTGGGACCACCGGGGGTAAGAGGAGCCCCTGGTATTCCAGGGGTGCCCGGTCCTAGCGGAAGTTCAGGATCCGTTGGGGTTATGGGCTTTCCTGGTGCTCAAGGAGCTATTGGTAGTCAAGGATTACCTGGAGATACCGGACCAACAGGTCCAATTGGGCCAAAAGGACCTATGGGAGATATTGGATTACCAGGAATAGTGGGCACTCAAGGCACTCAAGGGTTTGCCGGTCCAAAAGGCCAGAAAGGAAACCCTGGACAAATGGGTCCACCCGGACCGAATGGAAGTCCAGGACCGTTAGGAGCAACAGGCGAATTGGGCTTCGAAGGATCACGTGGTTCCATTGGTCCCACTGGTACTGCCGGTCCTAAAGGCGACACTGGAGACAGAGGACCACAAGGACAACCCGGACCAGCTGGAGCAACAGGTTTGGTTGGAGAAGCAGGATCGCCAAACACAGGTGCAACAGGTCCCCTTGGTTCGCCGGGAGTGCAGGGTCAACCCGGCTTACTAGGAAGTTCAGGTATGGTACCTTTGATTAAAATCATTATTTAAATAATTTACAAATCGTTTCATCAATAATCATTAACGCCACTAAATGCTTTTAACCCAATAGGAGCTACAGGACCCACTGGATCGATTGGACAACGAGGACCCCTAGGATCTCCCGGATTACCCGGTGCAACTGGACCAATGGGAAATACTGGGCCGCAGGGCCCCAATGGAAATGCCGGTGACCCTGGTCTGAGGGGAATGCCGGGTGAAACAGGAAACACAGGTCCTTCCGGTCAGCCAGGGCCCAGAGGTCCAATTGGACCTCAAGGAGCCGTGGGGTTGTCCGGAAGCCCTGGACCTAATGGCACAATGGGATCGCCTGGTTTCAAGGGCTTATCAGGTTTGCCAGGGTTAACCGGTTTTTCAGGAGCTACAGGATCGACTGGTATGGCTGGTCCTTATGGGCCACGCGGTTCCACAGGAGGTCCAGGAATAACCGGAGCCACTGGAAATACTGGACAAGCAGGTCCAAGAGGAGACCTAGGAGCTCAAGGAGTAAGGGGAGCTACAGGATTGCCCGGACCATTAGGACCCATAGGTTCTCCTGGACCACTCGGTGTTCCTGGTGTGCCCGGAGTATCAGGATTAAAGGGAGACACCGGCGACAAAGGTCAGGTGGGTCCACCCGGTCCACAAGGAATGCCTGGACCAGTGGGTTCTTCAGGTCCGACGGGACCAATTGGACCATCTGGTCCTCTTGGTTTTACCGGGCAGCCGGGCCCTATCGGCCTTTCAGGTGAAAGTGGAGCTACGGGCCCTACAGGCCCATCTGGTCAAAGAGGAAATCCTGGGTTAGCTGGAGCTACCGGACCAGCTGGACCAACTGGTTCAAAAGGAGTTGCTGGACAACTAGGACCAATGGGTCCTGCGGGTGGTATTGGATATACAGGACCAACTGGTACAGCCGGCCCGAAAGGAGAACAGGGACCTGTAGGTCCTTATGGACCTCAAGGTGCTTCCGGACCCATTGGAAATCCTGGACCAAGAGGTGACATTGGTCCTTCAGGACCTTTTGGGGCACTAGGAATGCCTGGCCTACCAGGTGGACCTGGTAATACAGGTTTTGCAGGATCAGCAGGAGAATTGGGGCCGCCTGGAGTTTCAGGACCGCGTGGAGATACGGGCCCAACAGGGCAACCTGGTCCCTTCGGATCTCAGGGTCCAGCAGGCCCAAGAGGTCTACCTGGACCGACTGGACCAATTGGACCTTCTGGAAATATGGGGCAGCAGGGCATTATAGGACCTCAGGGACCAACCGGTTCTATAGGACCTATAGGACCATTTGGTCAGATGGGCCCACAAGGAAGCGCTGGACCTTCTGGCCCTCAAGGAGCTACAGGTTCTCCGGGGAATAATGGTAGCTATGGAGACATCGGTCCATCTGGACAGCCCGGATATACCGGATCAACTGGATCAACCGGACAACCGGGACAGAGAGGTAAGATATGCATTATTATTACATAATTTGAATGACCACAATTAAGTGGCATATTTTTTAAAAAGGCGACCCTGGTTCTCCCGGGGTCATGGGTCCAATCGGAAGACCCGGTTCAACTGGACTTGTTGGGGGCACCGGTGCCACGGGTGCAACAGGTCGCCAGGGTTATCAAGGTCAAGCGGGATTGACAGGTCTTAATGGAAATACTGGGCCCACGGGTCAGGCGGGTGACCAGGGGAGTGTAGGGCCTCAAGGGCCTCCCGGACAAATGGGTCCAACCGGTTAGTGGATCATTCCCACCGTTTGTTAAATATGGAATAACTCTTGACCTTTAATTTCCAGGGTCAATTGGACCATCTGGATACCAGGGGTCACCCGGTAATCCAGGCCAGGCTGGCTATCCTGGATCTCAAGGCCAAATGGGCCCTCTTGGACAGACTGGTCCAATTGGGTATCCCGGTCAGCCAGGTCAGCCCGGTCAGAGGGGATACACCGGTAGTTCTGGATACACCGGATCATTTGGTTACACCGGATCGACAGGGCCAGTCGGTTAGTTGGAATTTAGCAATCATTCCGTCTGCTACATTTTGAAAATATATTTTTATAAATTTTAATTCTTTGAATTAATTTTATTCATCGTTTTACCAAATGCCAAATGGCATAATTGAAAACAATTGTTCGATTGATGTCGGAAATTGTCCACTTTACAGGAAGCACCGGTTGGTCAGGAAGTTCTGGCTACACCGGATCCAGCGGTGCAACGGGATCCACCGGGGCTACTGGTGCAACAGGGGACACCGGTTATCAGGGTGCTGCAGGAGCAGGAGTAGCAAGTAATTTGTTCAAGATGTTATCACTTAAATGTTTACATTTTCTCGATTGAACCCCCCTAAATTGCACTCTTTTATTTTGACCCCCCCCCGGCTTGTCCGCGACCCTCGAGCTGACTGTCAATCTAAAATTCACTTCATCAATCTTGATCATTAAATTAAATTATTATTATTATTATTATTATTATTGTTGTTATTATTATTATCATTTGTTATTATTATAATCATAACCATTATTAACTCCACAGGCATGAAGGATGATTTATCCGGGATGGTAGAAATAGTAACTGCAAACCTCGAGATCTTGGCGAACACGGACAACCGACTGAACATGATCATCATCGGACTGGCGATTTGGGGAGCAGTCTTGACCATCTCTGTCGTCATCATGATAGTTATCTTGGTCTACCGATTCTATCACCTCCACAAACGAACGTCTAGGGTGATGGCCAGCAAGTTAGGAAAGGAAAAACCCGACCAGGAATCCCAGACGATGGACGACGGTACGGCCGAGAGAGGGGGCGGTACGGTGCGCCACCCCCGTCGTAGAAGGAAGGTCATGGAGGCGCCTAAGCCCAGCGAAACTGCAGAAGTATTTCGGCCCCAAATTCCGGTGTGTTTGCCAGTGGTTGGAACTTCTTATTCCTGATCATGGCCACCGCGAATTTATCTCTTAATCCAAAAAGTGAACCAAAAAATTGCAATACCCGCTAAAATATATAACACGTGTTGTCTTCGATAGTTTTAACTCTTAGATCCTTCGAACACGCTCAAAACGTACTGTTATTCTTTTTGCAAATTGAAATTTTTACAAATCTCCATTTTCCAAGAAGAGAGCTTTGTTAAGATTTTGTGTAAATAAGCCGCACGGATTATCGATTAGATTTAAAAAAAATTTGTTTCCATGTAAAATTTCTCAAGCAAATCCTTATTTCGTTAATTTCGCTTTGGCTTGTCTTTGGTTTAACGGTGTCTGCGATGACACAAGGTCTTTCTTGAGCCTGGTGCCAAGCTTGCTGGCACAACTTCTAACGATCTTGATCATCTAATCTGCTATTGGCATGCATTCCCAAGAGCCAGCAGTCTTGCCGGAATCTTGATTCCGTTGTTGGTGGGTGCCACTTTTATTCAAATGTCAGCTTTTCAGCACAATAACACGATGTAAAATCATTGTCGAACTCTCCCCCACTACCCTGCAACTCAATCAACCATATCAACCAAGTCAATTCAATCAA
>MPNW01000562.1:0-36470 GCA_011800805.1 Hirudo medicinalis
ATATAATATAATATAATATAATATATAACATATATAATATATAACATATAATATATAATACAATATATGACATATAATACATAATACAATATGTAACATATAATATATAACATATAAAATATATAACAATTATAATATAATTATAATTATAATTATATAATTATAAATTATAACTTTCTTTCTTCGAGATTTTACTCGCATCCGAGCTGTCTACAGTAGTGCGAAACTACATGGAAACTCCTGCTTCTTGTCTTGTTGGATCAACACATTGGTTGTCTTTTTGCATCCATGATTTTTGTGATCATCACAGTACGATTACGATGCTTTGTGTTATCGTAAGTCATCACAAACAGGACTCATCTCAACTGCCACTAATAATTGCCAGTAAAAATTGATGCTTGATGAGGAAACTGAGAGGATGATGAGCTACGTCCATTCATCAGTCATGTTTTATTTCGATTTTCTTTCAATCACCTTCTCTTGTCGGTCGTGCTGTCCTCAGCTGCGATTCTACTTTCGACATTTTGGACGAAAGCTTTTTGGCCTCTATTAATTTTATTTTTCATTTTTATATCGTTAAATTCATTTATTTGAGTCTTTAATTAAAATATTTCATTTTCACATTTCGCAATTTCAAGCTGAAACTTTTTTTTTTTTCTTCAAACTTTTCCTCTCAAAAAAGATCGAGGACGTAGGATGGAGAGAAAGAAGCCAGCAAGGCAGGAAGCACAAGACCCAAGACCAGCCTGTCCCTCCCAAGACAACGAGAGTCCAACAAAAGCCTGGACCCTCTCATCCTTCTGACAAGCTGCCTGGATCAGTAAATGGAAAGAACTCTTCCAAAACCTGTTGCTTCTGTTGGTGCTGTTGCTGCAGCTGTTCGTGGTTGGTGTTGTCGTTTGACGGTGATGATGATGATGATGATGATGATGGTGATGATGTTGATAATGATGGTGATGATGATGATGATGATGATGATGATATAATATAATTATTGTTATTATTGTAATAAATAATATATTTACTAGCCAAATAAAATCACAACATTGTTTCCGTAACTAATATAATTATCGTTATTATGGTAATAAATAATTTATTTACTAACCAAATACAACCACAACACCGTCCTCGTCGATGCATTAATTCCGCCAGGGGGCCTTCAAATTCCAAAATACTGAACTAGGCCATTGACAAGTGCCAGCGTAAAATGTGGCGATAGGTCTTGCGTTTAAGCCTTGACTTTCAAGACCATCAAGACTTGAGCCTTCTAAGCTCAGCCAATATTCGTCTCCGAATCTCGAGGAACGAATCTCTAATATCGAACCGATGTCCAAGATTTACGACCAACAACAACAGCTTCCAGTTATTTCCAGTGGAAAACTTGCATGTATTCGAAGAGATGAATAAGTAAGGATAACAATAATCGATGTAATAATTTTACAATGTATGCGACTGTTTATTATTATTGTTATTATTATTATTGTTATTATTATTATTATTGTTATTATTATTATTGTTATTATCATCATCATCATCATCATCATCATCATCATCATCATCATCATCATCATCATCATCATCATCATCATCATCATCATCATCATCATCACATCACATCACATCATCATCATCATCATCATCATCATCATCATCATCATCATCGTCATAGAGGCGTTGTTGAGCTTGTTGCGCTGGCAAACAACTATGCAAACTTTCCAGTCTGATCTGTTTCTGAACACCGAGTTATGCGAGAAGATGGTATCCAGGTGGGATCTTTCAACTCAAGTCTAACGTTTACATGCGAAATAAATCTGAAACTCGATGAATGGAGGAGGAGGAGGAGGCGAAAGCGCGCCAATTACCCAGACGAATGTAGCATTAACAGTATCAATAACAGTCGTTAAGAAATTACAATTTACTGAGGACATTGTCTTTATTTTTTATGTTTTTCATTTCAAATCTGTACAGCTTGGGAAGTTTGATCAAACAATTACAGACCAATCACTGACGATCACATCGTCTGCTCACTCACGAAGGAACGACCATTATCGTCCATTGGAAAGAATCTTCCGGATGGAAAACATGGCCTGCTTCTCTGCTGATTCTGGAGCTTGAACAAGCCATTTCGCGCTCGACTGGAGAAAACAGGGACGTCACGGTCCGTTGGAGATGAGGTGTTCAACTCGTTCAGGTGCGCTGCCAGTCGAGGCGGAAAATCCTGACGAACGTTTTCTTGAACTGCTTGTTGGCGAACGCGTAGCAGAAAGGATTTATGGGGCTGTTGAGGTAGCAAAGCCAATAGGAGATGTCGTAGAGGTGTGAGTTCACGCACGTGGAGCAAAAGCCCATGATCAGGGTTAGGACGTGCCACGGTGTCCAACAAATGAGAAAAGCCCCGAGGATGATGGTTATGGTTCGGAGAGCTTTCAACGCTCGATCCTCCCTTCTGCTCGAATGTTTTCGAGGCTTGCTGTCGTCTTTGCTGCTGCTGCCGATGGCGACACTCGGGTCCTTTGTCTCACCTGAGACTTTGTTTCTGCTGAGGCAGGAGCAACGCCCCCTGACGAACGAAGGTCTGAACCTGCTCTTCAGTGGAGCCTCGTCTTCGGACTTTGTTTCTTCTTGTGGCGTAGCTGCAGTTTCGACGCCTGAAATTTTGAAAACCTCTCTGGAAGAGCCGCAGCGCGCAGGATTTTTTTGTTCTTTCCAGACTATGCTGGAGTTCCTGGAATCGATTCCATTTCCGGAATCGTCATCAGAACCGTACTCGGTATTAATGGAAAACTGCTTGCCTGAACGAACATTTGAGAAGATGCTACGGTTTGGCTTTCTGACATAAAAGCGAATTTTGTCTTCATTAAGGTTGGGGGATCCGCGGTTGTTGGCTTGGGCTGGAAAAGGTGAGAATTGACAAAAGAACTTTCGAAGAGATTAATGAAAATTGACAACCAACTGATTGTTTATTTTTGAGTAAATTACGAACTATCAATCATTATTGATTATAACCTGGAATTGTTACAAAATTGAATTAATCAAAGAAACTAAATCAACGAGTGGAACCATTAGCAGATGTAATTCCAAATAATTATTAACGAATCATCATCTAACAACCTCCACTGAAAAATCCACTGAGCACCGTTTCGGTTGTGTCGCTTTTACTGAAAGATCCTCTGCCATCTTTCTTGTGGATTTCCACTTGTCTTACTTCATCATTTACAACGGCGGAGTGTGGGTCGGAAAGTTGAGCTGCATTTGTGTGGGACCTGGATTCATTGCCTGGAAAAGCTTCCAAGTCAAAAAGCTCCTTGGAATCGACATTCGTGGCCGGTAAAGAGGTGGAGCAGAGATCGCGAGTGGAATGTGAGGGTTTCTCCTCCAGCTGAGGAGGTTTCTTCAAGTTGCTTTCCTCCGCAAGGATGGTTGGACTTTTTTCCGACTCCGTCAATGAACTCAAAGCCATCGAACTGGAGCAGGTGATCCCGAAATAAGAGGTCGTCAGGAGTTTCGGATCTGACGGTGTCTGATCTTCCGGAGAAGAGGCAGATGCTCCTCTGATAGTGTCGGACTTGTCCTCAGTCTTTGAAGAGTCTGGTTCATCAGGTCGTTGAAAGAAGACCTTCTGAGACTTAGTTGTCGGAGTGGTGGCAATGAGCTTGGCTATTTTCATTCTCTTTTCTTCTGACTTTTTTTGAAGCCTCCAGGCGACCATGTAGATGCCAGTGTAGAGGGTGCTCATGATGACCAGGGTCACCCAGAAATAACCCAACTGGAGAAGGGTGCTAAAGACGGCATTCTGTAGGTATTGGACCGTACATTCTCCCTTCTTCAGAGTCCTTTCCCCAACGAAATACTGCCAACCGAATATGGAGGTAAAGAAAACCAAAACTGGGATGGTCCAAATGACAGCTATGATTAGGAGGATCTTGCGATTGGTCCTCCAGGCCCGATACTTGGCTGGAATCTTAACGGAACAAAAGCGATCAACGGTGATGCAGAAGACGGTGTAGATGGAACACAGACACGCGCTGTAGTCTATCGACAGCCACAAATCACAAAGAAATTCCCCGAGCAACCAGTACTGCCCTGCCAGCAGGTAAGCCGTGTAAAAGGGCATCGAGACTGCCCCAATAAGGAGGTCGGAGACGGCTAACGATGCGATGAAGTAGTTGGATGGCTGTCTGATGCTTCTTTCAAGTATGAAAGAGAGAATGACGACCAGGTTGCCAGTTATGGTTATGAGACTTGTCATACCAGCCACCACTGCTAATACGAGTGTCGGGAAGAAGCCGTACCTGTTTGACTGGAACTCGCTGGCCAGAGAAGTGGAGGTCGTGAGGTTTTGAGTTTGATTGTAGGGAAGCCAGGAAGTGGTGTCGATGGTGCTGGAGTAATAGTCGGAGATCATGGTGACACTGTCGTTGCCAAGCTACGGATTTTCAACTGATAAGTCACATTTTTCTAAACTTTCCCGACATTCAAGCTTCGTAAATATTTATCAAGCAGCAACTGTTCGGGAAATGATAGCAACATGACGAACACATTATCAGCTAACTAGTTACCTCACAAATACTAATTACCACTATCAACTAATTAATATCTCGTGGTAGTAGGACGCGAAATCATTGAGAAATGTTTTCCTGCAAACTCTCCCGACTGAAAGTCTTAAATAACTTCCTCCGTCAAAAGATTTGCATCGATGAAAGGCAAGCATTTATACTCGGACGCCATCTTTTCCGTGAAACCGTTCCCGGGAGCACGTGATGCGTGGAATGCTGGAGGGAGAGAAGTAGGAATAAAAGTGAGAGGGATGGAGGGATGGAGGGAGGGGGGGAGGGGGTCAATCGGAAGATGCGAAAGGATGTCTTTACGAGTAAATCGAGTTGCTAATTGCAAGATCAGTGAGCTCTTCCAGCAAATATTCAGAACACGTTCAACTGACCTTAATTAATTTGACGGGCCATCGCTAAGAACCAATGGCGTCATTCCTCTTAGAAGACCCTCGCAGGGTATCACACTCGCCCTGATAAAGCCTCGGACACCATAAACATGTCGACTGTAAATCTTCCCTGAGGTCCGAAAAAGTCCTTGGATGGGTTGTTATTGAGTCACGGAGGGACCTCTGCGGTCAGGGTCTTCTTGGGACGGGATGGTTCTGCCAATTAAGAGAGGATGCATTGTTTGGCACTTCGCCGATAAAATCGATTCTCCGACATGTCTCACTGTAGGAGGTAGTTTATAAATTAAAGAGTCGAGTATTAAAGAGTCATTCACAGCAGTGAATGAAGGATTGACAAAATGAAAGTAGGTGAAGAACGTCCTGAGGAAGGTAACAGCACAACATCATTTGAACAATGAAGAACAACTGATAAGCAATTCACGATGATGATGATGATGATGATGATGAAGATGATGGTGATGGTGATGATGATGATGATGGTGACGATGATGACGATGACGTCGCCGTGGACGACGGCTATAAATAGTAACATAATGAAAGCTGGCTGCGATACGGCGAAGCATGGAAGCCTAATTGAATGATGCTGATAACGATCTCCGAATGGTCTGGAAATTCCAATAATTGGACCATGTATTCCCACTTTCGTTTCGTCGGAACCAGAAGACTTGAGATGCAATAGAAACCATAGAGACAGTGTGTGTTTGAGTGGGATAGAGGAGACCACAGGGTGTGGCCCCCCCACCTCCCTCAGTTGTTGATCACGGGACTATCCAGCCTTCGTTGTAAATCCAGATTTTTAAGATTTGGTTTTTGAAAATTTTAAATTGCAAAATAGAAGTAGCAGATGCACTTGCAAACGAAACAAATTCTTGAAATTTTAGATTACTTCTTTTATAAAAAAAATGATAAAAATAATTAAATATTTGTTATAACAATTTATATTATTATGTTATACTTTTAAACATTCAGTTGTTTTTTTTTATTTTACGATAAAATAATTGTGCAAATGCTTTTGATATCAAGCTAATCTAAACATCTACACTTCCAATGGGAATTACTTTTCGAACAAATTTAGAAATGGCTAGTATTTAAGATTAGAAATCTTTTTGTTATTGTTGTTGTTGTTGTTTTTATTGTTGATGTTGCTATTATTGTTGTTATTGTTGTTGTTATTGATGATGTCTAAGTGGATTGCTACTCACTCATTCCACGTTTGTTTCCATTGGACGAAGCTACTTCGACGCTGTCCGAGAAGATCATGGTTTCATTCGTAACTTGCACAATCTCCAATTTATGCTCATCACTGCGCATGTCCGTGCACTCTGGCCTAAGCATCTTCCGGTTAAAAATGGAACCTCGTTTGTTACAAATTTTCTTTTCTTTTTAAAGCGTTATTTTAGTTCCTGATGTCATTTTTTCCAGTTAATGGCGGTGTTGGACGGTGTTTTATTTCGTTCTGAACATCTGGTTTTTAACGAAATAATAAAATTAATGGACCAGCTATCATAACCTATATCAAATCTATCGTCACCTTAATCTGCTTCTTATAAATTTATCGCGTCAAGTTCGACTCGATAAATATTTATTATGAAAAACAAAAAATTATATCATATATATATATATATATTCTTTTTTTTTATATTATTATTATTGTTTAGTAACATTCAGAATCGAAAAGAAGTATGATTATATTTTAATCAGATGAATTCTTCACGAGATCTTTTAACAATCTTCAGGATTAAATTAAAAAAAAACCTCTCAAATCCAATTATTTTTATTATTTTGAAATATTATAAAAGTAAAATATTATTTGATCCACTTAAAATTACTTCAAGATCCCGAGTCACGAGTCAGAATAGTTTGATTTCATACAAATGAATTAATAACTTGAAATGTAGAAACCTGTAAAAACCTCAGTAACAGCGACAAAACATACAAACGACATACAAAAGAATAAACATAAACATACTCATGAAATACGCAGTAAACTCTCGGATACAAGAGTGGCAACACGAACACGTCCTCATGAAAGTTTCAACGTAGAAAGTCCTGCTTAATAATTTATTCTAATTTATTACTCGGTAAATACTCTCCAGTGTTCTCCAAGATGAATGACGCAAGACCTTCAAGCTTTTCCATCCAAGAGATAAATTGCTCGAAGATGCTCTTTTATGCGCCAAAGTAGCTGGATTTTAAGAAAGAAATTGAAAATTTAAGAGACATTCAAATTGCATTTTCTATTCTTTAAGAGAAATATTCTTTTTAAATTATCAACAAATTTGACATTTAGTTGGCATCGATTATGAGAAGAACTTTTTGAGACATTTTTTGGTCACTGTCGATTTAATCGATTTAAAAAAAATATTATTATATTATTTTATGAAAGATATTTTTCAATTTAAAGCTTCAAAATTATAATTTCCATTTCTCCGAAGAACATTTTCCATTAATCGTCTCCAGTTTTAATAACTTAAAATTAGATATTAATTTTAAGCAAATAATTACATTTTTAACCTCGTAATATTTTCATTCACACAGAGATGATTTATTTCCGCAATTCTGAATTAACATCCGGAAATCTCTCATATTTCATCAGAACGGATATCATGACTTTTATGGAGCTGACATTACGCACATAATTTCCTTATCCACGACGAGGCTTCTTCAATGAAAAGAACGATAATACAATATGGAAGATTTTTATATTTTTCAAATTAGCATTCATGTAATGAGTTATAAACTTTCATTTTTTCGCGTTGAGAATGTGTTATCATTAAAAGATTTCTTTAGTAACAAAAGAAAAAGGTTTTTTTAATATTTATATTATATTATTTTTATAACATTATTATTTTTTCATTTATTCATTTCTTGAAGTCATGTTAAGCACGAAAAAACACAAAACAAAATACCGGTATTTTCTACTATTATTGTTGTTGTCGATACAATTTTAGTAAATATTCAATAAAGTGAATTTATGAATTTTATTCGTGAATTAAAATCTTCAAAAATATGTACATTTTCGTCTGAAAAATTGTCAAAGTATTTTAAAAGAAGTCGAGAATAATTCATGATTTTCTTCTGCGACATGAATGACTGGAATATAAATATTAAATTATCATTAATTATTTAAACAAATAACGAATGTAAAATTTGTGCCTGACATTTTACAGGATTCTTTTTACCCGAGAATATATTTTCATTATTTCGGTCTTGAAAACATATCAGGCTTTAACTCTTGGTGACGAGCTCTTGACGAAGAGGATAAAGTAAAATTTTCAGAATACGTAATCAGACATGGTAATTAGCATGTAATTAGAAATATGTGATTGTAAAAGTGCTATTAGAGAAATATAATTGCAAATACATTAGTGACATTGAATCTGAATAAAACATTTAAACAAATTTAAAATATAAATAACAAAAAAAGAAATAATTTAAAAATAATTATTTTCGTTATTAATTTATATATTTTTGTAATAAGGCCATTTTTCAAACTCACGAATAAAGTTATTTTTAAAATATTTCTTTCAGATTTTTAGCGAATATTCGGAAAAATGTGAGCGAAAATAAAAAAACTCGCTTCAAGTCAACCGCTAAATT
This sequence comes from Hirudo medicinalis, assembly GCA_011800805.1. NCBI lineage: Eukaryota > Metazoa > Annelida > Clitellata > Hirudinida > Hirudinidae > Hirudo > Hirudo medicinalis. Next base: position 8,558 of record MPNW01000562.1, read on the forward strand.
CGAAATTCTGACCTGCGAGTTCATCAATCAAATTTTAAAGTTGATTGAAAAGATTATCGAGTCGTTCAATCGCAGATCAATCATTTGGAATTTATTCTCAACTTTTTGCAAATTCAGATGACAGATAACAACCTCGACAACAATCTTCTGACGCCATCTGCTTTTTTCACTCCCATACCTTCCCGATGACTCAATTAGGAAGCAGTATAATGATATCAATGATAAATGATTATTATTAATAATAAGTAAGTAATAGTTAATTAATATTGTTGTTTGTGTTAATTATATTGTCTTACAAAATACAATTTTTTCTTTCTTTCTCAGATTTGATGATGCGTTCGTGAATAATTTGAACATCTCTCTTCAAATCTGCAAACCAACTGTTTCTATCTTGTCGTGATCTTGATAAATAAGTAACCGTAGTTTGCTGAATGTCGACATCATTTGACTGTAAAAACATGTTTACGCTTCGTGATTATGTAACTCAAACGCATGATTTTTTGTCAAATAACATCTCAACAAAATGAAATTATAACTAAAAATTAAAATTTGTACAAATTATCAAAATGTTACGATCAGTTTAAGTATTACAGCGTTCAATAATACAAGAAGTACAGCAATTATGTAGCGGTACAGTTAGGTTGGCTTAAATTTCTTGGCATTCGACATTTTGGATGATCTGGGTCAAAATCAGACTGCAAACCAGTTAAGCTATCACTTTCTGAAGTGATGAGTAAAGTGTCACCAAGCTCAATTTTCCTTTTTATTATTAAATTAATCATCCATTAATTCATTAAATTCTTATTTATTAAATACATTGTTAGCAAAGTATTTATTCAGTTATTATCAGGTAATTAATATTTAGATTATGTGGTAAACATTATTTATTTTCTAATTGAATTTCTTTGCGATTTTACGTAAAAATACGAAGTTATTAAAACATGTTTGGCTTCCATCGAAACACTCTTTCCAATATCATCACTTTTTTAAATTCCAAACTTATTCAAAGACTGACAACATTTCTCAGCGAGGGGTTTCATAAAAGGTGATTCTTGGTCACATAATCATGGCTTCCTCCTTGAATAATTTGCTTGAAATGAGTTGGAAATCATTTGCCTCCCAAGTTTTACTCCCGTCACAAAGTAATTGGAAAGTAAGATTTGTCACACAGACAGCGAAACCAACTCATTGCAATCAGCTCAGGTTAGGAAACAATGAATTGCTTTGTTTGGCAGGCTATAGGTTAGTAAATTCATTTAGAGTTTGAATTTGTTAATATAATTTAATTTCTCAAAGATTTGAATATCACAGAAACAGATGTATACGAATGATTATAAAATTTCATGTCCAGCAATTTATGAGAATAATACTTCCAGCATATTTTGTGTTTACAAATTCAATTTTCTTATCGAAATTATATTTCAACGTTAAAAGCAACAGGAATCAGCTGGAATTTTCCAATTTACGCGATGCTATAAGGAAGAGAAGCTTTGACAAATTGCGGGGAATGTCACGTTCTTTTAAGATGCAGTGAAAGTCTATATACTATATTTTCTGAGGGTTTCTCCCAAAGTTACCAATAATATTGTTTTTCCGGAATTAAACATTTAAGACTGAATTTGTTTAATTTCAGACTAAATTTATTATTTACTAAAATCTCCTAATCAATTGAATTGTGCACACAATGTTCTCCCAAAGTTTAAAATTGATAAGAAGCTTCAAAATAAAGCGCATTTATAACTTTGATGAAATTTTTTCTAATAGTGGATTTTTGGTGTAATTTGACAAAATGTTGCTTTCGAATCATAAAGTTTTAAAAGTTCTCCAAGTCAACATTTGAGAACGTTAAGTGGTTTAAATTGCTAAAATTCCATTAGAATTTGTGCTCAAACGACGTGACCTTAAATACATTTGAGACATAAAAATATTTATTCAATGTTCAGTTCGGTAAAATTATATTTTATAAAAGAAAAACCCGTAGTTTGACAAAATAATTTTGTAAAGGTAATTTTAGATTATCATTTAATAATTTAACTTATTTCGACAAAATTAAACTCGAAAATTCATTATTTTGTCGAATTAAATTTCAACAAAAAACACGTCTGCTCGGAGATGTTTTTACGCCGGCGTGAAAATTTTCGTCTGTGATGTCGTTCACCGGATGGAAATGACTTTATAAACGAGGGGGGGAATCGATTTGTTTCACTTAGAATAATCGACATCATATTAAAATTTAAAGCCTATAAAATGTAAACGAATGCTGATTTAAAACCAAAACCTTCTTGCTGAAATGGGTCTCCAGGCACTCATCGGGGATGTTTACAAACTCGTCGGGAAACTAATTCTGTCGACGTGTTGAACGTATAATTTCTTCTTGAAAGCCTGATAAAAGTGACGTGTTGCATGCTTAATGAGGAGGAGTGAAATGTCAAACTTTTGTAAAAAAAAAAACTTCTGTGTTTTCCTTGCGTTTGTGCTTCCCTCGAAGACGAGACGGGAAGAAATTTTCAAGCAATAAAATGGAAAGCCATGACGATTTCAGGGTATTATTTGAAGATTATCTTTTTTCCCCATTTTGATTGTGAAGGAATCAACTGAGCGATTTCAAATGAATCCAGGCATAGCTCTCGTACATTCAAATTGTTCGAGATTACGAGTAAAAGAATCTACTTTCCAGAAGCATTTAATTAATTTAAGACGGTCTAAGTTGTTGAACAAGTGAAGTTAATCTATTTTTTAATTCAATGTTCACTCTTTTATTTCATGACGAAAACTGAGAGTGCTCAAATATGCCTTTCCATTTGTACTTTCCTGTCAAGAGGTTGTTAGACAAAAACAAAACTCTGGAGGATTGTATTTTAAAGTGCTCGTTACATCTGGTTAGGACTTTTGTCAACAATTGTTAAATAATGATTATGAAGTATTAGGAATTAGGAATTTGTCGGAAGAAGCGAGGAACCTAGCGTCGGTCTTGAAGTTGCTGTGATCGCCAGAGAAGCGCTTTGGACGTTTCATGGTTCCATGATTTATGAACCTGAAAGTTGTCTAAAGTATTTTCTTTCTAAAACAAATCCAGAAGAGTGGAGTAGACGGATGATGGCGATGTTCTATTTACTAAGTTCTGGAAAATGCTTTCGGGATGCTAGCTCGCTTGTTATTTACGTTTTCTCATGCAGACCGCATGGAAAGTGAGGAAGCGAGGAATTTCCAATTCGATCGACTTCTCCTCGCCTCTGGATGTTTCCGGGATGACCGCATAAATGGAACAGTAACTGCGTTATCCGCTTGTCCATCTGCCACTTCGTATTTCCGAATCCGCAAGGGATGTATTTTAGGTATCAAATATTTCTCGAAGACATTTTATTGGGTGCATATTTCTTTGTGTATTAAAGGTTATTTATAAATGTCAAAGTGACTTGATTTTCGAAGAAAGTAACCCTCTAACAAAGACGGAATAGATGGAACATTCGACGTGACCTCACGTGAATGCATTCATCAAATGTACATTGATCACGACCGCGGACATTTATCCTGAGACGTGACGAGGCGGAAAGACAATTTGCAAAAGAGCATCTTGTTTCCACTTTGCATTTCTTCCATCTCGGTGCCGAGGTTTCCATCTTTCCAGACGCAATCCACTCATCTTCCCGTCATCCTCCACTCACTCATTCCACGTTGTTTACCTTCTCGTTGAGAGGCTTCCATGCGCGACTGTTATTTTTGTTTGGGATGAGCAAATGAGCCACCGTTGTATTATTTATCGGCTTGAACAGGTTTCAATGTTTTCCTAAGATGGATTCACCTCGATGTGGGAAGACGGACGGAGATAAATGATTTCTATTCTTCCATGTCTATTGGTTGTCTTTTCCGCTGGATGGAGAAGTGACGGGCAAAAGCCAACCATCGTCTTTTTCTACTGGAATCTATTTATGTTTGGTAGGAAGTTGATATTTATAGGGTAATCAGGGCTTTGATTGTCGACCATTTGTCGCATGGAATCACGTACTTGTATCGTGTGTCTGCGTTTGGAGGCTAACTGGGAGATATTGCAATTTAAGATTTATTTGTTTGTAATTAGTGACTAAGGAATAAATTTGAGAGAGAAAAATATATTTAATTATTTCAAAATAACATTTTAAATAAACTAATTAGCTCAGAAATTGTTGATATTTCATAGTTCTCATAGTTCTTACGTGTGAAGAAACTGGCAGAACAGTCAGTTCTTGATATCATCACTTTCTAGTCGTCATAACAAGACTGATAATCACCACTGCGCTCATCATCATCATCATCATCGTCACCATCATCATCATCATCGTCACCACCATCATCATCATCATCATCATCATCACCATCATCTCAACCTCATTGCTAGAGAGTAAATAATGGTTTAATCTCGTTAAGAAATGACAACAAGCTTCTTAGGAGTCACGTGTTCGTTGAGAAAGTCAATGTTTTTATAAGAATTAGAAACATTACATTTTATTCACTCAATGCTGACTGTACGTTTTGAATTTGCTCTAAAGGCTATTATTTCACATTAATAATCTTTTATGATTTGTTCACATTATAATAATTAGTCATTAGTTATAATAATAATTATTATTATTAATATAATTTTTATTAATATAATAATAATAATTATTAATTATAATTAATTATTTTATTAAATATTGTTTTTTTTGTTTTTTTATTTTGTTATTATTATTATTACCGATTTAATTTTGAATTGTTTGTAATTGATCGATTTTATGCGTGATGGAGGCTATCATCCGCAGACTAAAATATCTCTACTGATGTTCTTTTGATAATAATTTTTTAAATAATTTTATTTCACTTATTTCGTGGTGTTTGTTTCCAATAATAGCAAGTTCAATTGTGAATATGTTTATTTATCAAGTTCAATAATTTCTGAGCGGAGTCAATGAATCGTAACAAATACTGTGCAGATAATATCGCTCATGTGATATTTACTTACTAATGTTAATAATTATGTTCATATTTATAATATTACATTCAATTTGATTACAATTACATTCATTTTATAATATTACATTGAAATTACTTTCAACTTTGACGGAAGAAATTGTTGGATGAAGGATTAACGTTACTTGGCTCGACTGAACTTTGTGCAGGTAATCATCCTTTGACGCCTGGGGTCGTGTTTTAGGCGCTAAATAATTATATTTGGCGCTCAAGAATCCCTTCTGCTTATATTGTGATCTTATTATTTGCATTCTTGTCGTTGCATCAGTTCATGTCGTTGTTCACATTACATCAGTAGCAAATAAACGTAGTTTCAGTGTAAATGTTGGAAATGTCTAACCCTAAATCCTTCACTGCTTTATAGGAAAATGCAAAAGTGATTTTTAAACAACACTAATCATTGTAATACATCAATAATATTATTCTTACCTTCTATAGTAATGACTAATATTATTATTATTAATAATGTTGTTATTAATTATTTAAAAAAAATAATTGTTACAATAATTATTAATAAAAACTATTATAATCATTGTAATATAATAATACAAATAATAATTGTAATTATACTATAAATTAAGATAATAATTTGAATAATTATCTTTTTTTATCGATTCAAATATTTCCATGGATCATTGGATGGAAATGATTCGGAATAAATTCACGTCAGCCGAGTGACTCAAGAATCGTTGGATGAGTGAATTTATTCTCGCCAGATGTCGCTTCACATCGTAAACTTCCCATAATCACTGGTACCTGCGTGCAAGACACTCCGCCGACTCCGCCGTCATCATCGTCATCATCGTCGTTGTCATCATCGTCGTCGTCATCATCGTGGCGTCATCATTATCGTCGTCACCATCATCGTCATCACCAACATCTTCATCATCCTCATCGTCATCACCTTCGTCGTCATGAACATTGCTATAAAACTGAGCAATAACGGTGTCCACTTTACGATTTCTCATGCATTCCTGATTATTATAAATATTATTTTCGATATTAGAAATTGATGTAATTCACATTGAATATGAGAATTCACATTTAAGCACTCATCTTAAATCTAATGATAACAAATGGATGATATTTTTTTGTGAAAATCAAAAAGACAAAATTTGAAAATATGTGAATTAGTTAAACACTTGTTTTATATAAATATAAATATTCATTTATAACTGTTTATTTGCATATTCATTCATTATCCATTTGTTCCCTTATAATTCACAATTCACGATGAACATCATCCGACAGTCGGCTCAACGCAAGAAAGCCGTTAAAGTGCCAGTAGTGAATTTTTTCTCTATTTGTTTCAGGAGCAATGACGTCATTCCCGACCAGACGTCATGTTCCTACCTCCTTTGCGATTTTACGTCTGCTGCTTTTGGAGAATAATTATTATTATTATTATTACGTATAATTATGAACAGAAATGCTCAAAATTATTTAAAGACAACTTCGTACCGACAATTTGAGATCATGCCCTTCATTCCCAAGCGTCCTTTATCGCCAATCACGGGCCTTCTTGTGACGATGATGATGATGATGATGATGACGATGATGACGATGATGATGACGATGACGACGACGATGATGATGACGATGACGATGAAGATGACGACGACGATGACAATGATGATGCCTGAACTGTTCCTGCGGTTAAAAGAGAATGAATGATAAGATGAGTTTATACCCTCCTGATGCCTTCTATCTTTTATTTGATTGACTGATTAAGCTGGATATTTGGACGGACGGACGGACGGATGGATGGATGGATGGATGGAAGGACGGAGGGAGGGACGGAGGGAGGGAGGGATGGATGGACGGTCGGACGGATGGATAGATAGTTGGAGAAGATTATGTGAATTCACACCTTCCATAAATCAACTCGTCACGACAGAAAGAAATTTCTTCGGAAAGAACTCGATGTTCGTCGATTCTTTGCCAGTTCTCCACCTCAGTGAATGCTTTAATGACACTTCTCATCAGTCGATAATCAGAGTGCTTTCGTGGAAATTTCACGTCCTGCAACTTGCAATGATGATGATGATGATGATGATGATGGTGGTGGTGGTGGTGGTGGTGGTGATGATGATGATGATGATGACGATGAGGAGACGACGACGACGACGACGATGATTTACTTAAACATTAACTAGTTAAATTGCCACAAGATAATTCACAGAAAGGAAGCCATAATGACGTTGTGAGCATCAAAGGATTTGAAAAATCAAATTGAAAGGTTTTAAACAGAATTTCTTGAACTGATTATTTTAGATAGTTTAAGATTTCGAGAAATTAAAAAAAAAAAGTTTAATGCAATTAATTTTTCCACAAATAATTTTATTTGACGATTCTACAGCGTGTGCTTAACGAAAAATTAAAATTAATTTATAATTCCACATCAATGCTTACAAATTTCTTATTTTCCTGGAAACATGAATTCCTCTAAAAATGGAAAAACTAATTTCAGGAAATGCCGCCCGAACGTTCGCCATTTTGATTTTTTCGGAATATTTAGAATTATTTTTAAAGTTTGAAATGAAGCTTAAGTTTGTCATCCCCCTCGAATTCTTAAAAATTTATAATATTTGCTTACCACAGATTAAATACACATTTTAAGCAAATAAATTAAATGAATTTCATAAAACATAACATAAGAATAAAAATAGAAATCGTTTATTAAATAAAGCTCAAAAAAAGTTTAAAATTACTTGAAAACGAACTCATCAACTTTGGATCAATCGTTGCTTTTTTCAACAACTTAAGATTCTGGCCTCAATTTGGGTCAAAGTTCGAGGAGGAGCCAATGAATGTCTAATGAAGGATCTCAACCGGGTCAGTGCTGGCTCCAATTAATCATTCAATCGATACGTCATCGTGGCGATAGGGGTGGGATAAAAATAGTTTGACTCATTAGCCCTTCGCGCTGATTGGATGTGGAGATTGTGACCATAGAGGAGCATTATTCATCGATGATATAGCTGTCACCATCAACCAATCAATCAACTAATCAATCAATCAACTACTTTCAGGTGAAACTGCCGAATCTGCCTTAATTAATATTCACAACAAAATGAACTCCCATCGAGATAAACTATGCCCATCAAATGATTAAAAGCAAATTTTCTAGTTCATAAATAAATACATAAATAAAAAAAAATAAAAATAATAATAAATAATAATTCCTGTTTGTGGCCGTAATAGCAATAGTCGTATTGTGTCGTGTTCGCAACACAGTCTGTACCGCCAGGGAGCGTCCTCGGGTAGGGGTGCTATATATATATATATATAAAACACTTTTTAATCGATCCGCCATATATATATATATATGTTCGGACACATAAGGCACTCAAAAGATCGGATAAATGCAAATGCATGATGCGCGAACAATGCTTGCATCGGTAATTGGGGTAGCCCTTCAAAGGGGCATGTTGCTTTTAATCATTTGGTGGACGTAATTATTAAATTATTATTTATAACAATGGTAAAACAACTAATACAATATTTAATTATTTTATTTTACTCCTTTATTTTCATAGACGCAAGTTACTTTTAATCATTTGGTGGGCCGAATTTATTTTTGATTGACGGAGTTCATTTTTTTATGAATAATAATTACGGCAGATTCGGAGGTTTACCCTAGTTTCAATCAAAACAACCACTGACATTGAGCTTCAGTCAGTGTCAACCGCTTCATCTCTAGTCAATCAACTGTTCACAGAGCAGTCATCAAAAACTAAGACACACGACTTTTGTTTAAGATTTCCTCGGACTCATAGCAGATGCTCAGAAGAATGTGTGACTTCCCGCCAGATAAATGTGGCAATAAAGATGGAGTCTCTTAATTCTGAGCTGTCTTCAGTAAAATTGCGCTGGAAAATTGAGACTGATTTATGCCAAACATTTTTTACATGACTCGCGTGAGGTGCTTTAACCTTATCTTGCTTGGTTGGATCATTTTATTTATTATTATTATTAATTACAAATTTGACCATTATTATTTATTTAAAGCGTAAATTATGCCGAAACTTTAATTTAACTATTTGCAATTCTAATTTTAGCTTGCAATAATTTCATTACTTTTTCAACACTATCAATTTAAATAGCAGATAAACTGTTTTAACCGAATATATCGAAAATTGATTTTCTGGAAGTTCTGTGATTGATGGTTTAACCCAACAAGAGCGTCGAGTCGCCAACTGCAGGATGCAATATTTTGCTGCGAAATGAAGAAAGGCATTTTCTTCATTTTCAAGATTAGATTTTCTTTCCTTCCTGGTAGAAATGATATTCCAAGGTGTGGTCGTTCTTTGCTATAAAGGAAATGCAAGTCGCAGAAGAAATAAACGAATGCGAATGGCGTTGACTAGAATCTATCCAGTCTCAGAGCTAACTGATTTTAAGGGCAGAATATGGATGACTTTGTATAAAATTCAATTAAACAACCAATCTGTTTTCATGGTTATCAACTTTCCAGGCCAAATTCTATTTATACAAGGTTAAAAGCGATGGATTGTCATATTGTAATCAAATTACTTTTAGAATGGTTGACGAACTCTTCCGAACGACAAAACTTTGTTCTTATCCTGAACTTTAAAATGGGTAAAACTGTTTCTTTATATTCGGTGCTTAAAAATAACATCCCGAGTTTCATCATGAAGTGTCAGAGGCACAATCTGCGATGGAAAACTTGCTTTAAATAAAAAGTAAAATAAATTGAAATCCATGCAAATTCAAAAACATTTACAATATAACGGCTCAATATTTTAATTTATACAGGTTTTGTGAAAGTAAGCTCATAATTTCTTCAAAAAAGTCTAGATTTAATGATGCTCTCAGTATTCAGAAAAAAATTACATTAGTCCTAAATGTAATTGCTTTGTCATAACCATTAACGCAAAAACAACTTCAAAATTGTGAAGTTTAAATTTTTTCCTACGATTAAGAATGCCATTGGAAAATCGGATTTGAGGCATTTTTAGCACTGTCCTTCATCGTTAAGTTTGACAGGCATACGAGAAAAGATAGGAACAAAATAGTAAAAAGTATTTATAGGTGACCTTAGTGCATAATTGAAACAAACATTCCACCAGTGTTGTACATTGTGGTCGTAACCAATTGATTTGTACATTCTGCTTTTTTGCTTCGGACCAAAGTTTAAAAGTGGTCGCGCTTGAACTTTTTTTTTATTGAGTTTACTAGAATTTCCCTGATGTTTACGGTTTCAAAAAATATTCTCATCAACTTAAAATCAAGGCCCAATTACGTGGCGAAATGTAATTTCTTAATAAATAGCGTTAATTTGATGACTTTCTTGCGAGGCGTTCCTTCATGCCGGTTTACTAGTTGAGTGAGCTTTTTTTTTCTGTAGACCATATTTTTATCAAAATGTAAGATTATGTTCTTAAAGTACAAAGTCCACCCAAGTTTTTTCTAAACGACATCGGAAGATACCAAGGAGTGATATTAACATTACATTAATTGTTTTATTAAATAGCTTTAACTTGCAATATGGCCTCCAAACGAAGGGTGAAATCCATTTGTTTTGCTAATTACGATGTCATCGGATTTGACTGTGACCACACACTAGCACAATACAACTTGTATAACCTTTTCAAGGTTTGTTCCTATCAATATGTGGCCTTTGTAAGTTATTATTGATTTGCTTTGTTTAATAGGACACCTATGAAACAATGGCAGAATATTTAGTGACCAAGAAAGGTTACAACAAGGAAATGTTTAAATTTAATCCAAGCTTCTGGTGATTCCTTAATTTTTTTGACATAAGTTATTTGTACATCCTTCATTAGATTTTCTTGATTCATGTATCTTTGGCTAGCATTTTTGAGCATGTAAATGTAATCATTTGGACAGCTCAAGAGGAGTTGTGCTGGATTTGGAGACTGGGAACTTCATGAAACTTGCCCATGATGGGAGAATATTGAGGCATGTTTATGCATTATAATTCTAGTAATAATTTTGATTGTTATTATTTTATATATGCATATCAATGATCACTATCATTGGTAAAGGCATGATATGTTTCGATTCGTATCTTATCATCTTCCAGGGCTTTCCATGGTACGAAGCTGCTACCAAAGAGAGAATATGAATTCCAAATATGGCCACACCATGAGGAACTTTCTAAAACCATGACCAACATAGGGAGTAAGACTAAGGCAACTGCTTAAACTTTCCTTTATTATGGAGTTTATGCAAAAACAATTATTATAGTCCAAATGTTGTTTTGTTTTGTTTTTTTCCAATATATATGTAAAGCTGAGATCTTCTAAAAACTTCTTAGTTGTGAATTGCAAAGTAAACAACCTATGTTTATGCAATTCTTCAAAGAAATTCCTCATTCATAACTTTTACTTTGTTTAACTTTTTTGTATGTTTATTTAAGACCATTTATGCAGCACCATTCCCAGGGACACTTTGTCGCAGTGCAAGCTGGGTTTCGAACACGACATGTAACGACCGTTGCTTTCACTGTCATTCGCAGGAACGCTACTCTCCGAGCCAACTTGCACCCCAGCTTTTAATATCTTTAGCAGTTTAAAATTAGTTTTATTTTAAATAAACCTCAATTTCTTGATTCGACTGGAACAGCAAGGTATCGGATATTTGAAAACTTCTTCGACATGGCATCTAGCCTCTTGTGTGCTCAAATTATTGACCACTTGGATGAAAAGGTGATAAGATATCCATTAATGGTTTTGCTGTTTTTATTAAATTTAGCATTTTTAAATTTTTAGCAACTAAAAACAATATCAATGTTTTGCAGACTTTAAATGTGGATTTATTTTTCCAGTATGAAGGCAGGCCTGACTCTTACGATGTGTGGCCAGAAGTTGTTCCTGCAATCAAATATGTTTACATTCCAGACCCATACAAAGGTTGATTATGTTTGCGTATAATTTAGGATCACTATTCAAGTCTCACATTATGTTCGGTAACACGTTATTAAGATAATGAAAGCTTAGATTCACGACACTTTATGAAAACAAGAATCTAAGCAGCAATCATCACCTCTGTTATCACTTGAGCCAAATCACAGCATAGCAGATCATCTTCACAGCTTCGAGCAGCATGTTCTTCATGCGTTGGATCAAAGAAACCAGGCGATACCTCGAGGAGGGCAGCACGAAGCTGAAGGAATGGCTTGCACGGATGAAGATGGACGGTCGGCCGATGTTCATTCTCTCCTCTGCTTACGAAGATTTTGCCGAGGCAACACTCAAATTCGTGCTCGGGTAGGCCCGGAAGAGATCCTCGTTTGGGGGGCTACAATCTCGTATCATCTCGACGCTTACACGATAATCTAATTGCTGATATACTGCATTCATTCACAGCAAAGCATTCATACTGCTAATAAATATTATGGTTTTAAGCTTGCTTTAATTTTAATTTCATTAACTTTATTTCTTCTCAGATGACCTACTTATAGTGATGGAAATAGTGATATTTTAAATTAAATTCAATAGGTTTTTGAGAGCAAAAATTAATTTCAGGGATGATTGGGGCAAATATTTCGACTTCTCGGTTTTCCTTGCCGAAAAGCCGAGGTTTTTCTATGAAAACAATCCTTTCTACCATCTGTGTTGGTTATTATTGTGATTCTGTTTCAATCAATTGATGAACTGATTCCAACTGCTGTTTGTGTGATTGTCGAATTGTTTTTAAACCAACAGCATCTCGACCTAAAATGCAAAACATTTTTTTTTAAAGCTTCATCCTGTGAACAAATCATAGCAAACGATCTGAAGAATTGCAAGTTCATTTACGGTGGAAACCTCAAGCAGTTGCAAGAGCATCTCTCCTTTTTGACAGGAAAAGCAGATCCAAAGGTAGCATTTAACAAGAGGCAGGGATGATTCAAGCACCTTTGGTTTTATTTATCGACATCTTAAATCCAGGTCCTATATTTTGGAGACAGTCAAAGATCAGATATAATCCCATCCAAGGTGTATGCTGGTTGGGACACCGTCATGGTGCTGGAAGAAATGGCATGTGAAACATGCTTTTATGAAAATCGAGTGAACAACTTGAAAATTGAGGTTTGATTCACTCGAAAATTGCATTTAACCTCCCATGCACATTGAAATGAAGCTTAAAAAGCCTCCCCTTATCATACATGTATTGATATCTTTATCAATTTTAAGGCTCAAATTTCGTGGAATTTAGTATTTATCTATCTTTTGAGCACCTTTTGTATCCAAGTGGGATGTGAAGGCACTTTTTAGTAGATCTACCATTTTTTTATTCCCCTACCAGAGGGCGCTCCCCGGCGGTGCAGGCTGGGTTACGAACACAACACATTACTATTGTCGCTATTACGACCATATGCAGGAATGCAACCCATTCGGCCAACTTGCATGCCATTTAGTGCCAGTTACATTTTCATACTGCTGTTGACGTTAGGCCTGCCAGTTTGAAGATCCCAGCATCATGCCCTGGGGCTCTGTTCTCATTGATGCCAGTGAAACCAAATCAGGTGATTCCAAAAACACTGGAAAGATTCAAACAATGGTCCACTCCGTTGCCCGAAAATATTCTGACATTGCAGTCCCAAATCTTCAGTTTCTTCTAGGTTTGGTGATGAAATCAAAATTTTTTAATGGTTCATCTAATTTTCCGACGTTTCCAGATTACCCAATCGACCACAAGTTCCAAGCATTTGATCCAGATGATGATTGTTCACTCTCAGGCTTCCATCCTTTCATTCCTCATTCCATCAGGCAATGACGTCAGGAAAGAATGCATTGACAGATGATTCTGTGACTTTATAGTAAAGACATTTTATTTCTTGCATAAAGTAGTTCACAGCTGCCCAGCAATAAGCAAATTTTGGTGAAGGTATTCCACCGACAAATCGTTCATTCAATTAAATATAAAACGTCCGTAAACAAGTGATTAAAATATACAAATTGAATACAATTAACTGGAAGGAAGAAACAACCCTTGGCAATTATATTATATTACATTATTAAATGCAGTGAATGAGTACTCGAACGGCCACGCACGCACGCACACCAATGCTGAAATCGGTCCTTTTAGTTGAATATCTTCTCAGAATATATGTAAAACAAATAGCAAAAATCTTGACACGGATGCCGACTAGGAAGTTGTTGGGAAATGAGAAACATCCCAAGATTTCCTGCCGAGTACGTTGAGGATTGCGATCAGAAACGGCAAGAAGGGCACGGTCTTCTGGGCTCCTCCCATTAATTGGGCTGCTTGATACTTCGGGAGGCTGAAATGAAGTTCGCTCACGTACTTGTTCTTAAACACCAGCCTGCAAAATAGGTTTCACGTGCTTTAATCTCCTAGCAACAAAGTTCAACATGGACATGATACACGTTACGATCAGTATTTATTTATGTCGAATTTATAATTTATGATATTACTTTACAGCATTTGCAGAACGTTATTAATACAATGTTATTAAAAGAAATATTTAATTAATTATTCTAGAATACTACCACAACAATTATTGTAACCCGCACAGTTTCTGACAAGGCAGGGTTAACAAACATTGATTGGTAATTTTAATAGCACACCAACAAGTAACATTAAGCTGCCTAAGTAACCATCACATTGTAAATACTCAGTTCCACAGTCTTGATCGTCCTAGGCTGCCAAAACAAACCTGAAGTCCTTGATGAGGCTGAGGATTCCGTCGGTCAGGTTGGAGCTGAGCTTCTTCTTGTTCAGCAGAGCTATTTCTCCTATGCGCTCACTCTGAAGTTTTCTCTTAACCGCATGTTCTGTGACGACATAGAACTGCAGGATTGGAAAATTTGAATAGATCAATAAGTTTGCAATTGAAATTATTTCTACCAATTCAAATATAAAATTATGAAAGTCAGCTTGAATTCAGCTTAAGTCAGCTTGAAGTCAGCTTAATTTCCTGCATGCCATTACCATAGCAGTCATCATATTGTGATTGCGGCCCAGCTTGCCACAAGTTTTCTTAGAAAACGTGCTACATAATTGGTTGGCCAAACAGTTAGGGCTGATTGGCATCTACCTAAATGCAGCACATTAAGGCTTCATCATTAACAAATTTCACTGTTTAACAATGAACAATGATGAAAGAATCTGATAACATGTTCCTGGTGTAACATAATGTATTCATTGCAATTATTTTGAATTTACAAAGCTCACCACATGATCCTGAAAAGAGTAATAAAGCAGGAAGGAATTTCCACATTTGCTAGAGACCAGCTTCTCCATCAACTCAGTGGCAAACCTCTTTGCCTCCTCCAGTAAGTGGTTGTGCTTGTAACTGTACAATTACAGATTACATGTTAACACCAAAGAAGAGGGAATGTTTATGTTGAGAATTTGTGAAAAGTGTGTAATTGACAAACTTGGTTTCCATTCCCTCGTTTACGACAATGTACATGAGACAACCGATATTTCTGCTTTGGCACTCATTTTGCTTGGAATGACATTTTGAAGTTGTCGACATAGTTTTGATCTGGTGTTTTATGTCATTAGCTGCAAATGAAAAAAAGTTGTTCTTGTGAAACTCACAGGGAAGCTTATCTGTTATGAGAGCTAATAAAAAATGCTCCAATTAATATTGAACTGGCCGACATAATAACAACACAATTTGGGGTGATGTAACCAACTTAATTCAATAGCAATAATGCAGACTGATTCCTTTTTACACTTAAATAAATTTTGTGAGCAAAGTTGTAAGTGAATTCCTCTTCTCTCTACGTGGATAATTCAGAGTTATTGTTAGTTGGTTGGCAAATTCAGAAATATTACAAATGCTGAACGTCAATGACATTCGTCTGAAAGTGGCCTCGTCAGCCAAAAATAATGTGAGAAAATCTACGATTGAATAATGTCGACAGATATGAATGGTTCTAACCTCGCTTTCGTTTGCGTCTGAAAAAAAATATATAAAAATAAATTTTAAACATACCGGCATGATTGAGGATGCCATTAGGGTCACAAATGATTGTCTTCTTCAAATCTTTACACTTTTCTATCAGCTCCTCCACTGTTATTCTCATTTCAGCAAAAACCACGTTCAAGAACATTGAAAAGACGAGAACCAAAACTAAGAACGCCATAACTGATATCAGCAATATTCGGACAAATCCAATCAAAAAATACAACAAGAAATTCGGCGAGAAAACCTTCTAATCAAACCTAACAAAGTCAGATTTCCGTGGTTGGTATTGTAAACAAAAGAATAATATTTCCATGACATAACAGTGGGGCGCAACTTAACGTATAATGACCAGACACTATAACGAATTAAATTTAAACTCAAATTCGTGTTACTCGGCATGCACTACATCGATTAGAAAACCAGGTTCAAACTATCAAATTAAACTCTTCTAGAGTTTGGTCATTATGAAGATAAATAGAATGATTATTTCGATCCATATTCGGTCAAAAGCCTTTCGAAGTACTATAGTTTTAGTGGTCAACTACCCTTTGAGGGCTACAACAATTGAAATTGAAAGTAAAAAATTGATTAAAATGTTTATAATTGTATTGAAATACCAAATGAGTTTCGATATTTAAAATTTAACACTTTCAGGCTGCTAGAAATTTATGCTTTCCGAGAGCTGCTAGTAAGAGGTCTAAGGATTAAACACTGCTGAATAATTCATATTAATCTAAAAAATAGTCGACATTAAACATCAGCCCTAAAAGGTCGAGGAAAGTGAATGAAATTCTGACGAGCAACTTGGATTATCGGGAGCTTCAGCAGGGAAGTCATTTCAGTTCTTTCCAACTTCAGAAAAATCATCTCTGAAAAGATAGAAACCTAAAAAAAAAAAATCAAAACCCCCGAAAAAAAAATTCTGGGCGTGCCCCTACACTCTTTGGAACTGCCGACACTTAATGTGATAGTAGTTACGAAGATATCAAACCATTAAGAATTAAATATTCCGATGTAACTTACATTGGCTAATCATGACCTTCGTGGTGCAGGTAATGATGTGGACTTTTTGGCATTTCTACAATTGTTTTAACTTTATAAAAAAAAAGATAAGCTGTTCTTGATCAATTTTTTTGATAATGACATTTTATGGAGAAATGAATGTGTGAGGCACTCGTGTGTGACCACTTCCATTTTTAGTTTCTCTTGGTTCTTATTATATTCGTCTGTATTTAATCTAGATTAACATGTTAGCATAAAGCATTAAAATTAAGGAATCGATTTCACAATTGTTTCGCGTAAATTGTAGCATCTGAAATAAAATTTCCTTTTATTTTGGATTCATTTTCATTGTGGTGCCTCGTTAAGGTGTTTGTTTTATTACGTGCTCGAAGCTATGCCGCCGAAGTTTCGAAAAGATTTTAATGATGGTAACAGAAGGGAACAAGTTAGTTCGTCTGCTTATGTCATTGGTTAATGCAGATATATTCAAGGCTTTCGTTTATGTGTGATTGTAGCAAGCCCTACTCGAAAGCTCGGATGATGACGATTTTTTCCTTAAGTAAATATTGTTCTTGCTTTTAAACCATTTCCTGTGGCAAAGTCTTAAAAATATGACCATTTTGTCAGAGGACCTCTTGTTCCAAATGTTTTTGTTACCAATTCAACTCCTAAAGACTCATCAATAAATAGGTATGTCAGCCATCTCAAATTCATTTGGTGTTTGATTGGCTTAATAAAATTGGTAATGGAAATTAAGATTTTTTGAAACTAATTTGATAGAATGTAATTAAAATCATATTTATAAGCTAATATTAGATATTTCTATAGATGACTTTATGTCAAACAAATTTATTTTATTTCTCCAGAGTACAGGGCCAGATGCATGAAGTTGTGGACATCATGCAAGCCAACATCGGAAAAGTCATGGAAAGAGGAGAGAGACTGGAGGACTTGCAGAGCAAATCAGGTCGAATGCTTGGCATACCATTGTATGGTTAAATCGTAAATAACTTGTAATGATCCTCAACATTCAGACAATCTCAGTGCAAGCACGACAGCCTTCCGTGCAAAGGCTGTCCACCTTAAAAAGTCAATGTGGTGGAAAGAGTGTAGGGTGAGTTGGGCTCGATTTGTTTGGGGCCATTGATGGAAATTATTCATCACAAGGAATCATTGGACATCAAATTTCATCATTTACTGCAATTTTAAATTAACATGTATTTTCAACACAATGCTGGAAGGGTTGTTTTTCAACAGTAGCAATAGTTTTCTGTTAATTTGACTAAAATATAGACAAATTTTGAGTCATTGTTTGAACTTATTTAAATGTTGTGGCATATTTGAAGTAGTTTTATGTTATTCATTATTAAAGGTTTGCATTTTGTAGGGGGATGTGCTCAGTAATATGCTATCTTTAGTTGAAATAATCTAAGTATGTGTATGTTTTGATGGTCCCATATAAATGTTTGACAACTTCCATCGCACGGCTGAGGGATTGAGGCTTAGTTAGTAGTTCAATTCTTGGCAGGGCTTAAAGGGTTTCTATCGAAGCTTACTTTTGATGTTAGAATTAGGTTAACTCAGTCTACTAATACAACTGACCATACTGTTGACATAATTTTCAGATAAGGATCCTCGTTGGACTGTTCGTCGGAGTCATTCTGATCATCATCATAAGTAGGATGACTAACTTAAATGTTTAATTGTTTCATGAGGACAATGGTTGGAAGTGACGTCGACAGCAATTTTGATGTGCTCTTTTGCACATTTAACGACCGGTTTTTGAATGTGTGTGGCGTGATGGTTGGTCACTGGGGATCAAAATGTCATTAGATTTTGTCGACTTGATTAAGGTCACTGTAATTATTTTTAACTTATATTACAATTTTCTCAAATTGTATTGTTTTATCTCAAATTTTTGTTTGCTGCATTTTATGTTGTGGCAAATTATTATGAAAACTTTTTATTGCTTTAAAATTCGTTTGTTTTTTACTTTTTAGCTGCAGTTGTGATTCAGTCGAAGAACAAGAATTGAATCCAAAAGTGGAGGCGGCACGATGTTTATTTCTGTTTGAAAAGGCTTGGTTGTCTGACAATGTATTAATACTTTTGTGAATTTGTTTGAATCTTTGCATCAAATCATGGCAAATGGACTTGTTTGTTGGTCTCTGCATTCCTTCTTCATGTGACGTTTCATACTAGTCTTTCACTCCTTCTCTGTTTGCGGATACCTGGAATGCGAGCTAGTCAAGGACTAATTTCGTCAATATTTATTGTTAATTTTGTTAATGTTGGTTACTTATTATAGCTAACAATATTGTTGCATAATATTAGCAATCATTGATTTAAAATGGTTGCTCATTTATTTATTGCTGATGTTAATATTAAGATTTAGCCACTTTTTTACCTGTACATCTTATTGCTCTTGTTGCTAATGTGAACCTGGCCAGCCTTAATTGAATACAAGTAATCTTGATCCCCTTACAACAAAAAAGTGAATATTAGTGATGTACTTAAGTTATAGATATTCCACAAACAGCAAATGTTGTGGTGATGGTGCTATTATTGCTTTTATTCAGATTAATTAATTCTAAGCTTGTGTTTCACGATAATTTAATCTTCACATTCTGTTGCTCCCTGATTCTCCTCAAATGGGCTTCATTAACATTTTGGCCCATCTGCTGCTAATTCAGGAGAATAACCTCTTGCCATTGTTGTTTTACTTTCGCATTACTAGCGCTTGTAATGGCTTGTATAATTCATTTGAAAAGTTAAGGTTCAAAAAGGTCGTATGTGTTTCTGAGTCAGGAGCTTAAGAGTACTGTTTTGAGAAGTGGTTTAATTCTGGTGATTCGGAGTACATTTGTCCGGCTCTGGTTTCGAGAGGTAGAGTATGCCAATTTTTTGAGTCGAATGATACGAGATTAAATTCGAGAAGTATTTATAGCATTTTGTGCATTGAGACCGAAGTAAAACTAGCCTTGATAAAAAGTCAAAAAATATTTTTTATCGCACCGGAAAGTTAATTCTTGAGTACCTAATTATTTTAAACTAATAGTTTAGCTAAATAATAGTTTTATATCAGGTAATAAATTTACACGATCACATGAAATCAAACCGAAAGCATATTACTGGATTCGTTTACTTATTTACATCCGGTCCACAACTACTGCTGACGTGTATATCGTTTGGTCGTGCTATCGTATCTGAGGTATTTCATTTTCGGGTTTTAAACCAAACTTTTTACAGGTTAGATATTTTGAGTATCTTCCCGGTTATCGGGAACTGAGACATTTTGTGTAATTGTATGGAGTTGATTAATGTAATTTAGGTAACGCCTAATTTCGTGCAATTCTATTCTAACATGCGTTACAGTTCAAAAACAACTTTTTTATTAAAAATTGTGAAATGGATTCAGAGTCCCCATTAAAACGTTATCTTAAATGAATAATTGAGCTTTTCATTCGACTCTTAGAAAAAAGATGGATCAAGTTATGCAGTATGTTGAACCAGCCAAAACCTTTGCCAAGGATTCTATCAGGCTGGTCAAAAGGTGCACCAAGCCAGACAGGAAAGGTATGTTGCTTCAGTTAAGTTAATTTGAAGCAAATTGTCTTGGACTATGCTCTGGGCATGGGTGGTTACTAGGAAGCATTTGTTTGCTAGTGAAGGGGAATAATGTGAATTCTGTAACTTTCAGAGTTCCAGAAGATTGCCATGGCCACAGCTATCGGGTTTGCCATCATGGGCTTCATTGGGTTTTTCGTCAAGCTGATTCACATCCCAATCAACAACATCATCGTGTATGTTTGACTTTGTAGCATAAATTATTTGAAATATTACAAAGGGTACATATTTCATGATAGCCCGGTAAAGATAACATTAAAATTTGAATAAGCTTGGATAACTACTTTAATGCTTAGTATTGCTGGCATATTTAACTTTATTTGACTTTGGAGTACTTGAACTAAGATGTTTGTTACAATGCTCTGCAATCATATATTTGATTTTTCAGGGGCTCATAAAGGATTGTTGGATGTTCAGAGTGTTGGCTTGGTTTGGGACTGTTAATTCCTTCGTGTCTGAGCAGATATTTCTCTGTGGGACATCATGTCTTTTGTTTTTGGATGTCTGTGTGAGTGGTTTAAAATTTGAATAAACATTTTGTTCAGTCCAGTACCATTGAAATGGATAACTGCTCCCATGTAAAAGTTTAACTTTGAAGTCGGCATGGATGTTGTTTTCATCCGCAATTGAGTTCGTGAGTGTAATAGGGATGTGCTGCGATAACTTAATATGCCATGAGAGTACTGTCATATGATCACTTGGTATGTTAAATGCAACTGAAGTTCAAACAGACTAGGAGGATGTGAGGGGAGTTATGTATGTTAGTTTTAGCCTAATTGGGAAGTCAAGGAATCTGTGGGTTGTCTTCAGATCTTGAAGTACATCAATGATTGAATAATAATGAGACCTTGGATCCTGTTGATGTGTGGTGGATGCATATAAAATAAATGGATTTGCCAGTAAATGAATCACCTAAGATTGACAATAATCTTAGTCTGGAACATGGCTACTTTTCCTGGAGTGTCTTTTTTCTTCTAGTCGATCGAGTAACTTTGTGTCCATTATTCGCTTGTCACAGGTTTAGCTTTCTCCACTTATGTAAGCAGCTCAAGTACCCGTGGCTGATCAAATTATCTATCATGACAGAAACGGTAATGGTAGTGGGAATGGGAACTATTAAACAATCTCAGCTGAAATTTGTATGATTACGACCAGCTACTCAGCAATGTAGCGGAGGGTTGGAGAAACATTGTAATGAACAATGTCCATTCGTCTCAGAAAACACATGAAAACTTAATGGACGGTTGTTATTGTTTATTGTTATTACTGTTATTACCGACATCACAACGAGCATTAGAGTAGTTACAACAACAAGGCATCATCCAAAAGATATTTAGGTGGTCTGTCCATTGCTTCCAATCTATGATTCAACTTTAAAATAATACAAATTATGCAAAAGCCTTACATTTGTGTACAAATCATCCCTAAAAGTGGAAGCAAAAGAAACAGCCATGCATGGAATGCATCATCAGACGTATCTCTGTGGCAGACGTTCCGAATGAAATCTGTTCGTATTGAAATCCTGGGGAGGGCAGTATTCATTGTACACCAACTTGAAGAGGAACAAATGGAAAACAATGATGAGGGTGGTGATGACCACCCAGAAAAAGAAGGGGAGTCCTCCCCATGTTGATCCATGCTTGTGCATGATGATGACTTGGTGCTGATGTGCAGGAGCTGTGACGGAGTGAATTGTATTTCATTAAGTTATGCAAATGATTTGATAACTATATAAGAAGTTTGTTTTCACCACCAAAAGCATGTTCGAGGCAAACTGCCAAACCTTGAAGCAATTAAAGAACGCCAAAGAATAATTGGAAAGCAAACCTTCGTCGACCGAATGTACGTGAATGGCATGTCTCAGTTCTTCCATGTGGTGGAGGTCTGAGGTGATGTACAGGATCGGAGTCAGCGGATTTGTCAACTTGACTGGAAGGACAACCTCCTCCTTGCTAGTAATAAAAATAATTGGTAATAATATGAATTGCAGTGTGATATTCTTCCAAGCAATGGCAAAATCACAAGAACCACAACAGAAATCATTAGCATGATAACAACAGAAGTACTTTATCAAGTACCAAACATGCTCGAAGCAGCCATTAAGAACCAGCATGTGATTCCATCGGCTGGATCTGATAGAAGCAATCAGACCATAATCCACCAGTTACCTAGTTAGTTACTCATCAGGTAATCAGTTCAGTAATCAGTTAATCAATAAACAAGAACCTTAGTCTGACAGGGGGGTCCAGACAACCAGCATCGCAAGCATGATAAGTGAGGTTGTTCCTATCTAATGAGACGTACAGGGAGGCCTTGTTATTGGCACCCACGCGCACGGATATGTTTATGTGAGTGTCGCTGCCGTAGTTGATCCTCCTGAAGTGAAGGTCCCTGTGAAGGTCGCTCGGGTGGGTGCTGAACTCGAGGTGGTCATTGCTGAATCTCAGGGGGCCATAGCTCAGGATCATGGCTTGAAGAACCCCCTCTGCTCCTGTTGTCAAAAATTGATAAATCCGGTTACTAAAAAATTTCAAAAAACTTAAAATGTCAACATTCAACAATAAAGTGATAACAAAGTAAGTGATCTAATACCACCTGTTAAATTAAATGTCTTCCTCATGGAGGTTCAAAAAACTAATTCAGAAAATTTAACCTCAAACAGAGGTTGAAGTTCTCAAGAGCACGGACCAATTTAAGCATTCGATTTCATGACATACACATTCGTCCGACATCCTCGTCGGATATTTCGCCCGGCAAAGAAAGTTGATGTCAAACGTACCGGACTCCATCATCTTTCCACAACCGTGCTTCTCCAGGGTGATGAGCCAAACTTTTATGATGCTTATGATGTCTTGTACGCTCAGAACTTCTGCCCACATTTTCATATTCTGCCTGTAATTTTTTTTCATAATTTTCGTAACTTTTTCCCATGAAATGTTATAATCACCTCAACACAACAAACAATGTGCAGAGATTACACTAATCCAAACAGGTGTTACAACACTGTTACATTCACAGTGTTCTTACATCCATATTTTAGAAAAGGTCATCCATACTCTAATAAAGAGCATGCATCCACATTAAAGGGATGAAACAGATTAACATAATTTTAATTAATAAATTAAGGCTTAATCAGAAGTTAATAAATTACAAAGTGTGGTGATTTCCATAGCAGCGGTCGGTCGAATAGAGCAACTTCTGAGCTTCCAACTTCTGCTCCTCCTCCGTCCCCAACTCCAGCAGGGGACTCCTGATGTTGCTGAGGACGTAATACATGGTCCTGTTTATCTGGTGGCCGTTCACGACCCCCGAGGCCAGAGAATTGCTGATGTAGAAGCCTGACGACCAGAGCTGAAAAATGAGCAGAACTTAATGCCTGAATCGTTTGTCATGGCTTGGATTGAGGGTGATTTTAACATATTAATGAACTTAATAATAACAACAACATTAACAATGGTAATAATACATGATGTTACAACACTGCTAACAATGACTAGGCTAGTGAAGGCAAAAATATCAGGGTGAATACCACAAAAAAATTGAGCTAACTGAAAGCCAAGCGCTGGTGTGCTCATGGGCAAGCTTTCTTGGGGAGACAGACTGAGCCTGCTTCAAGTCCTTCAAAATAATTATTTCTCAGAATTAATGTACCAAAGTGTATTTTCTTCTAAGACAAAAAGCCACAAACTAATTCTACCAATGAGTAATTTACAATTTTTTTTTAATATCATAAAAAAAATTTAATGTAATGTAATAAAAGATATATTTTCAGATAGGTTAAAAAACTTAATTTGTTAATATTATTTTATGAATATTTCATTAAAGAAAGCAAACTGTTCTAAGCACCTCAATTGCTTTGCTCTTCAGAGCTTCAAAAATAACTCTTTTGTCAACACCAGTCTGGATTTCCTCATATCTGACAACTGTCGTAGAGAGGAAAGTGATCGTAGATCCTGCCTTGACCTGGACATTTTGTGGAAGCCCAGTTCCCAGCACCACAACTGCATAGGAATTCATGACATCGGTGGATTTCACCACTGTCGCTCCCAAAGTGACATTCAAGATGCCGACTCTGGATAAAGTAGAGGCATTAGGAAAAGCTTACTTAGGAGACATGTACACTGTCAACTAAACAAACAAAAAATAAATCCAAATAAAAAATCTTCAGTTTATTGGTGGTAAAAGAATTCCATCCATGATGAGGTCAAACATTCACTCATAGCATTGACATAAAGAATCCCATTCATTCATTGTTTGTATCCAAGTAATGTTTGGAAGATGTCATTGCAGACTTAGTTTATTTTTTAAAGAGGGGTGATTTTTAATTTAACAATAAATAAATAATCTCAGTTCTATTCATCATTATCATGACCCCATAAACACAAATAAGGCACTGAATTACATAACATCACACAAAATTGGTAAATAAAATAATTATGACTAATAAGTTGGGTCTAAATAAATATTCTAACACAATAAATGCCTCAGGTCAGTATGTTTGACATCAATCAGCATTTAAGAGAACCACGGAGTGAATACAAGTGATATTATGATATGAAAAATATGTGATATTATGGCAAAATTAATATTTAATTATTTGTCACCCACCTGAAATTGGTGACTTGTGCAGATGGCCACAATTGGAATCCCCTCCAATCAAATTCAAACTCCAACGGTGATGACTAAATCAAATAAACAATTCTCAATGAACAAATTTTTTAAGAAGCAATTCATAAATTTTTCATATCATTTAGTTGATTTGGTAAATAAATTTAACAATAAGTTAAATTATTTAAATATCAAATTAGATTATTGTTGACAAAACTCAGGTAAGCCATCGATCAACAGACCGACGGGTTCGAGATGTTAATTTCTTGCACGAGAATTGATGGCCTCCTCCTGTGGGCATATATCGAACTTTTTGCTCTGATGCAGAGGTAATCCTTCAATTGAAGCAAGTTCTCATCACTAAAATAGTAATAATAATAGTTTACTAATTAATCCATTTTAGTTAAATAACCTCTTAATAAGATCTTATAAGGTAATAATTCGCCAGAGTATCATAATAAGCCACTACATGATCTCACCACTTCAAAGCATTGAATTTGGTGGACCATCCCATGCTCGATATTCAGAACTATTGATCCTGAAGCGAGAGTTGCATTCGTTTTGAATAGCTTTAAAATTTTAAGATCACTTTTGGCAATAATAAAGTCTTGGAAAATATTTTAGAATATTACTTGTATCTTGAAATCCGTAGAGGTTTACGCCTATCACCGGCAAGTATGGAACCGTGGTGCTCAGCGTTCTCCCATGCTTTATGTGGATGTGTGAGTCAAGCTCTGCTTCTATGGCAATGTGGCCATTGCCTTAAACATTGAATCAAACCATTTGAAGATAATGTTTTTCCAGAATTTAAAACAACATTTCATCAAGATTCAAGCAGCTATATGATTTGAAGTTGCTCACCTATGTAAGGTAACAGAAAATTTTCATTTGGAAGCACAGGTATGTGGTTGATGAATGCTCCATAGGAATCAACAAGCTTGTGATAGGTTGACAGCTCATCAATCATACAAGAAGGAAACTTCCTCATGTCTGTGGTGTTATTTATGTTAAATTATCAAATCAACCCTCTGATGCAAAGTAAAAAATGTTCTAAACCTGAATTTCCGAAACTAATATTGGATGAGTGGAATAATTTGCTGTACAATGATATAAACAGTACTAATGCAACAAATATTACAGCTACAAATATTTTCCTTGTCCTGAAATAATAAAAAATACAACAGTGATACATCATACATCACCTTATTTCGCATTTAAGTTTTGATCGTATATATTTTCGCAAATAAATTGTGTGGAAAAAATAAAGATGAATATCATGAATTGCCATTACCTTGTCCATTTTAAAACGTGCGTGAGAGCTACCCGCAAAACATATATGATGTTCATAACAGTAATGACAACGATCCGTAAGCCTCTACAAAAAATAGCAATAATTTGACAAGCCCTTGATTTATTTTTGGATCGAAACATAACAAACAACAAAGAAGAGCAACAAAAAGTGCATTTCAGTTTTAAGCATCACATGGGAAAATGCAACAGTGGAATTATAATAATATTTGTATTAAAATGACTGAATTTTATATTATATTATTTTAACAGAAAATAATATTTTTACAACTATTTGATATGATGATTACAGTTATTAATGTCATGATTAATAAAAAATATGTGGCTATGCCCGAAATATTAATAAATAACATCGTAATAATTAAACAATGAATAAGTCAAACTATGTTTTCCATATTTTTGTTTTGCTTTGCTTTACTCAATATGCATCTATCCATGTATTGGACCTTCCAAAGGATACTTAAAAAGCAGTGGAATGTTACGATTTGCTTAATTACTTAATTAATTTACGTTAATTAACCACATATACAAACGATTTACTTTAGAGTCGGACGATTGCCAGTATATTACCTAAACCTTATGGACCATGTATATGATATTATATTACCCAGACGATTTTGCAGTGCCGCCGACAAAAATTTCGGACCCCTAGGCACTGCAGCCACGAACCCTCAAGGTGTCAATTAAAAGAGGCCATTATTGTAATACTTTAAAACCCGGGCTGTCCCCAAAAATTTTCCGGGCCCCGGAACATTTTCCTCCCTGCCCCATCCCTCTCGGCGGCTTTACGAATTTGTCGAAATAACCTGGTGGCTAGTTCTAGATAATACTAGGTCATTTGGGGAGGACTCCCCCATGATTCTTTCTGCTGTCCCCTGCTTAGCTGTTATCCTCCTGAAGTTTGATGAGAAACAAAAAAGGTCGTCTCACCAGGCTAAGCGATTCCTCCCGGGGAAAGGCTAAAATGGCATCCCTGGGTAATGCAACCAAAGCTCTTAAAACGATGTTAGGCTACATTCTGCTAGCTGTTTGAAATATGTCGAAACTTTACAGAAAGTGAATTATATAGTGAGTGGAATGCAAAAGATAAGGTATTTTTGAGGCTTTCAAAAATTAATTGGCCAATGATGATTATGATGGCGGGCTATATAATGCCTCGTGCTTTCGTAGCGATAGTTGTGTGGCGACTCTTATGACTGGCGATGTTCGAGAATTTCTGTGGCTCCAAGTTTTGGGTTGGTTCGGATTTCTTTCTGAATTACTTTATAGAAAACATCTCAAAACACGAAATCCCAAAATGACGCCTAAAAAGAAATTTACGTTTTAAAGATTCCTAACTGTTTTTTGCGCCGCAATGTTCTTAACTGTTCACCGTCAATGTCTTGTGATATTTAACAGAGCTTTAACATAACGAAGAACTCGACCGACGAAGATTTTACAGTCTGCTTTCAGGACACGGTCTTGGTT
>MPNW01000563.1:7830-37263 GCA_011800805.1 Hirudo medicinalis
CGAAGAAACCAAGGAGGTTTTAGAAGATATGCTTGGAGACAAGATCTCAGTCTTCAGGAGGAGGATTGATGTCATGAGGTTAGCGATCGGTAATCTCACCTTCAGGAAACTCCGTTCAACGATTAACGAATGGTTGCATTGGATCAGTTTGATTCCTTAACAAAAGAGAATATTAAATGCCTTATTTACATCTCTGCGCTGCAAGGAACCAAATATGCAGACATTAGAACCAGATTGTTATCAAAGCTTGAGAAACAAGAAGGGTGCACGCTGGCGGATTTGGTCAACGAGTCGGAAAGTATCATCGGTCTGAAGAAAGACTTAGTGAATGACACGACACACCATGTTGTGAATGCAGTATAGAGAGGCAACCAGAGGAAGAAGAATCGACAGGATCTTCCTAGCAAAGAGAACCCAGGAGCTTCAACCAAAGGAGCCTGCTTCCTTTGTGGGTCCTTGCTCCACCCGAAGAAGGATTGTCCACAGAACGACTGCCACAACAAAAGAGGTCCAACAAGCCCATTGTCTCTCCTGGGCTTCACCCAAGATGTCGCAATGATGGGGCTATGAATTCCAGAGCTTCATCTGACAGAAATACTATTGAGGCATCTAACGAATTTATTACATTTGGATGCTTCAACATAAGTTCCATTATCAACAAATTTCAAGTGCTCGCAGATGTCATAAAAGACAAGAAAATAGACATTTTGCCTTAGACTGAAACGTGGTATGATGAGGGATCTGTTGCTTTCCTTCAACTGCGTCGGCAGGGATTTACAGTTATTGATTGCCTACGTCCTCGTGTTGGGTCTGCTCAGAGTTCTGGTCTCCACTTGAATCATGGAGGCTTTGTAGTCATTTCAACATCATCTATTCAGCTACGTCTCCTAAATATTGACTTCATATCAACCACCTTCGAATATCTTGTCAACAAAATTTTTCTACGTGCAAAATGCATCAATCTATTGACTATTTACAGAACTGGTCCTGTACGAAAACAGTTCTCCTAGTTATCTGAGCTCTTGAGCAGGTTTATCATCAACTCCTCAGTGTTATTTATCACTGGTGACCTCAACATACATCTTGAGCGACATGATGACCCCAACAATGTAACCCTCAGAGGCTCCCTGTCTTCACTGGGTCTGAGGCTTAGGGCTGACGGACCGACACATGATCTTTGTAGAACTCTTGATGTTGTCCTCCAAAAACAAAACTGCCATCAATGCGTTGTTGTTGAGAGTGTGGACACTGGTCGTTCTGATCATCGGCTTCTCCTCTGGAACACAACTTTTCCACGCACATGTCCCCCAGTGACCTTCGCGGATAAATACAAATAAACTGCAGTCATTTTTTGGTTTAAAACCAAAAGTTCATTTAACAATAAATTTAATTTGCAAACTGCTAAACAGTTGTAACGAACGACAACATGGCATCTTGCGCATTCTGATTAGTCGACAAGGCTGGGAAAACGTTGAGTTTGCGAATTGAACAGGCATTCGATAATATCCGAGTACAACAACCATGAGCAGAGTTAATTATCGCACTCTCCCAGTGCATTTTTGAAAATATTAAAATAAGTTATATTAAATATCGAAGCCTCACGGGCCACTTTCTGACAGCTGGCGAGACACAAGTGGCCCGCGGGCCGTGATTTGGGAACCTCTGCTCTATATCATAACAAATGGAACGTCCACAAACTTCAGCAAATTTGTATACCCTACTTTTAAGACACCGGTTATCGGTCTGGACTACTCTAGACACTCCTGGATGTCCCGGCGTGTTAAAGCGCGGACAATACCCCAAACTCTCCAGAAAGAGTTGGGCCCATTGCATCGCGAAGTTCGTTCCTTAGTCGGAACTTATCGTCGATGATATGGGAAATGTCGTAATGATTTGTAATAATATACCCCATCTCACTTGCGCATTTAAAGAACGCAATAAATAAGCCACTGGCCTTTGGTAAAGAACAACCACTACTAATGTAGTTAAACTGATGCTCAATGTTAGTTAAACTGATCGTGCTTCTTAACCCTTGCTGTCTGCGACAGAGTTATCTTCCATAAACCTTCCTTCTTCCGCTATTCTTAAACTCCTCGGTGTTACTTTTGTCCATTCGTCATCATGCAATTCGAGATCATGCAATCATCCCATCTGGGCAGTTCGGCATATCCGGGACACTGAATCAAATGCTTTGCTCACGTCGATGAAGGTGAGGTTCAGCCTCTGCTTCTGCTCCCTCTTTTTCTTTATGATTGCTTTGACTAGCCATATATTGTCCGCTAAGCCATCGCCGTGCCTGAGAGCTGAAAGTGTCATATGGGTGGCCATGTCTTCTGGAGCTATTTTGTTCAAGTCACATTTTTTAATTTCGTCAAGACCAGGAGCAGAATCCTTCAAATTCTTCAAAGCCTGAATGATTTCATCCGCCGTGACCGGAACATCCATTTCTTCAAAAGTATCGATGGCTCTCTCCAAAGGTCTGCCATCACCTTTAGACTTCTGGATGAAGACCTTTTCCCAATATTCGAGTAATGCCTCGTCAGCAGGAGGTACAGAATGTTTTTCGTGATCTCCATTCATTACAAATTGGGCTCCCAAACTTGGACTTTTTCTAAACATTTGTTGAACTCTCGCATACTTCGCAGCTCCATTTTCTTTGCTCTTTTTGATTGATGGTTTGCTGTTCTGACAAATTCGCGAGTATTTTATTCAACTTTTTTCTCGTCTCTGAATTCACGTTTCTGCCACAGATCTCCTCGTGTTTTCCTCTTTGACGATATCTTGTCGGAAATCCATCTTTGATATTCCATGTTGATGATGGACCTTTTGACCTCGCTTTCCTCATTGGGGTCAACGAGCGATATGAACTCGTCATCCNATATCTTGTCGGAAATCCATCTTTGATATTCCATGTTGATGATGGACCTTTTGACCTCGCTTTCCTCATTGGGGTCAACGAGCGATATGAACTCGTCATCCGTCAATCGGAGTAGAAACCTTCTTCCTTCAATGAACTGTAGCAGACAAACAACTTTTTCCAAATCAATTCTTGCACAACTGGTTTGGCTTTAAAATCGGCCTTCACGTCTGATGTTATCATATTTGAGAGCAGTTTGCGGTACTGTGGTTTGTTCCTGGTTCTCATTATTTATGATATCCACATCGAGAGTGGGTAACTGCTGTTGGAGGGAGATATTAATCCTATTTTTATGCAATCTACCAAGGTTCAATTCTGTCTTAGCCAGTGCTTTCCAAGATTTTGTGTCGTCAAGGTTTGTAATGTGATGAGTTCCTTCCTCAGCAGGACATGAATCTTGGCATGAGATGACTGTTGGAATTGACGTCTCAGTAAGCGTGGTTGTTGTCGAACAAGTTAGGTATCTCTCCAGTATTGCTTTGTATTTGTCAGCGAGTCTTTGGCTTTTGATGGCATTCAATGTACTGTGTTTAAATCTTTCATGGAGTTCTTTATTGACATTGTGTATTCCATTTCGAATCATTTCAGCCACCATGGCAGCAAGCATGCAATATTCTTCCTCTGTCCACCTTGCTTTTGAAGAGGGAAGACCAGCTCTGGCTTTGTGATATTCAACTGGATGGATTCTGTTTACATGGATGTGTTTACCTCTCACAGTGGCGAACTTCTTCTTGCAAAAGTCACAACGCACCTGTTTTCTACTAGCACCTGAAGGAGTTTCTATTCTTCTTTGAACCAATTTGCTCCGGCCACTGTTTACAAACTCCATGCTATTCGAATTAACCTCCATGAAACGACCTTTTCAATCATTTGTAATATTTCTTCACACTGCTATGGAATGCAAATTTGTCAAGTTGGCTAACCTGCTTCGTTTTCTGAAGAAATAATGAATTTTCGGTGCAGGTAGGCAGGCTAGATTTTCCCCTTTTACTTTCTCCTCAAGGAAGTAAGTCGTTCACCGAAAGACAACTAACGGCAGGGGACACGAGCAACAAATAAAGACAATTTAAAAAAATTGACTTTAAAACGAATTTTAACTGCTTAAACTCGGGACTCCCGAGTCGGGAGCTCAAACAAAACATCCGCACTTATCGCTCGCTGATCAACTTCATTATTTATTATTCATTATTATTATTATTATTATTATTATTATTATTATTATTATTATTAATATTATTGTTATTATTATTATTATTGTTGTTGTTATTATTATTATTGAATTTTCAAATTATTCCTCTCGGCTTTCCAGCCGGTGAAGGATGAATCCGGAGCACTGCCATCCCAGCCTTATGCTTTTTTTTACAAGCCTGTCCAGCTCAATATAATCACTCGAATTATTAACCATGGAGCAGCAGTTAGCTGACATCAACTGACTAAATCCCCTACCTTATTAGATAATTTAGGCTCCTCGATCATTTGCAGTCCTTTGATGGTTTGTTGGAATATGGCTCATACCTTTGTCGGTGAGAAATTTCTCGAAAACCCTAAGTGTTCCTCCAACTTGTCTTGCCTACGGAAAGCTTTTATGTGGTGTTTAAACCAAGAGAACACGTCGACCATTATATTCAATTGTATTTGTTCGAGCTTGCACGATATTTGAAAAAATGCAGACTCTAGCCTTGTCAATATAATAGCCTTGTAATAGTCAATAACTAATATAATTAGTAAATTATGTAACAATTATGTATGTAGACATTGACAATATTAGACAATTTTGCTTAATATTATCAAGAGTTATAAATTTAAATTTAAATTGTAAATTTAAAGGAGGTTTGACATAGGGGTTTCCCCGAACCCGAAAACCCGGGTTTTTTCATAGATTTTATGGACTCGTTTTACAGATTTCAAACTGGTCAAATAAATTTAAGCTTAAGCATTGCTCAGTAACTAATTTTTTTATTGCTCTAGCGTAGTGTTGTTAAATAATTTGTTAATATATGTATAAAAAATATATTGCAAGATTTAATACAGTTTCGCAATACGTGATCTTCTCGACGGCAGGTCCAGATCATTTTGATAACAATAAAACATTCTATTTGTTTCTGCTTAGCTCTGCTTGGTTCGACTTGCTGTCTACTACTAGTTTAACAATTTCTAAGCCTAAAAATGGACAAATTTGAGGATGTAACTTCACAACGAAAATCTGCTGTCTGGAAACATTTTATGTACAATATCATATCGAAGTCAGAACTCTCCCTTAACTTTTGAGCCCAATTTGAAAACTCGCATAATTGGTGACTATTTTACCAAATCCAGGAATCTGTTGATGAAGTTGTGGCCAAACTAGTTGCTTTAGATGGCCTTTCCTTCAATCAAATTGCTAATAGTTCTATTATCAAACGTGCTTTTAAATCAGGTGGAATCCTCCTGCCCAGGAGTCTAAGTCAAATTAAAGTTCTGTTCATGAAACATTTTCAAGACGTGAAGAGCGAAATCATTAAGAAAATCGTTGAAATCAAAAAGTGCAATGGTCGTTTCTCAATTAGTTTTGATGAATCAACGTCAACAAGAAACCGACTTAATGATGACACTTTGAGTGCAATGATAGTGTTACGAAAGTTTTACAGAAAATAAATTCTATTAACCTTATTATATATATATTATATGGTATATAAAATTGCCTTTGGCTTCTTTAGCTGTCAATAGTAAATAAGTTTTTATATGGATAGGGAAACCCGGGGAAATAAATGCGAAAAAACCCGAAACCCGTTTCGAAAATATTGCCCAAATCGAAAACACTGGTTTAACATCCACACAATCGTATCAGTGGATTGACGCTCTAATGCTATTTGATATTATAACATTTATGGTACAGTGCACTTCTACATCAAAACCCTTTGTTTTTAATGGAGTCAGCTCTGTTACTGCAATATATTAATAACAATCAAATTTGAAATTAATGATGGCATTGCAATGCAACTGATTAAGGTAAGAATTTAGTCGTTAATTTCTATAGTTTAGTCCGTTCATTGTGAGCTGGGAGTTGATTTTGAATAGGAAGGATTTTCTTCATGTTTTCTGACATCGTGCTGTGTTTTGAATGAGCTGCTGCAAGAAAAATTTTCAAAGGTTATGTGTTGATATCCCTATCTTCATGGGAAATGATGATATGTTTTAGATTAGGTAGAAGTTGTTTATTACTCCATGAAAAGCTAAAGGTTATCCAATGTAATTCATTAATATTAATTAATATTGTAATAAACGACGGGGCTTAATATATGCCAGTTTATAATTGGCTTTATTCAGCCACTGGTATTAAAATACCACAGTTACGCAATACTCGTAGTCAGTTATTACGTGACGATCACTTGCGTAATTATTTGCTGAATAGGAATGATGGATATCGAGTCGTATCTTTTGGAATTTTATGGGTTGCTATAATCTTAATTATCTGTCATAGAGCTGCCTTAGAAAGATTCTAAACATAACAACATAAACTTAATTATAAAAATTACTTAATGTTTTATCGCCAGGGTTACAACAATATCATTCAAACAAATTCGCCTAAAATCTGATTTGCCAATTAGCAAATTAATTTTAATTGGCGAGATTAAGTAATAATAATGTAATATGTCAGTATTTTGTTAAAGAAGAGGCATTTCAAGATCCTATCGAAGTTAAATGCAGAAAAATCATCTGAAAACTATTAAAAATGAATTTCAATTTCGTAACACTATTGTTATCAATTCAAATTCCATTCTATAATTTTGAATCTAAACTGCTAATAACAATGGATAGCGACCACGAGATTTTTTAATTAAATTCCAACTAAAGCAACTAATCACGGAGATGAAACGAAGATTATGAAGGATCTCGGCCAATCAGATCTCTGACAACCTTTGTCCCATATCAGTCGTTTCGAACTCGTCATAGTAACCTGTCAACCAATTATTCTGATTTGGTAACTGCGAACAATCAGATATGTTAGTGAAGGTCAAGCGTGATTATTGTTATTCTGTGTTAAACGATTTCATGAAAGCTCTTTTAATTTTAAGCTCGACTGGTAACATATTAGATGGTAAATGATTAAAAAAAAAAGGATAACATTGCAATCAGAACAGCATGACAAATTTTAGGAGATGAACTTTTGTTTTAAATGTTTCAACGTTCCGTTTTCATAATAATCAGAGACGTCATTTGAAATGTTAAGTTAGCTTTGTCGGGAAAATAAACTTTGGAGGCTGACAAGCCACAAAGCCACAAAGGTTTCCGTACTTTTGAAGAATTTATGAATTCCGAAAATATTTGCGAAATTTTGCGTAAAAAACAACTGAAATGAAGTCCCTGATTGTAAAATATGAAGTGAAAGAATTCAAAAATTATTAAATTATTTAAATGACGATGTCAAACTTTGTATGAGCTTCACTGCTTCTTCCATACATGATGCAGAGTGGAAATTTGGCAGCGTACACCTTTTCATGTCTTCTTCTATATTCAACTATAATTTATAAAATTTTGTACATGCAATATTTAGTGGACCAAAACTAGTAAGTAATATTATGTTAAACAGGTCCAAAATAAAGTTCGTTTAGGACACAAATGTAAGTAACCAATTAGATTTTAATTAAAATGTCAAATAATTATTGCTTAATCCATAAAATGCCAAGAGATATTTTGTAATGAAACTATTTAAGTTTAAAATTAAATAACCAAATAATAAAAATGCAGGCCATTGAGAAACAGAATTTATAGTAATCTCCCACCTTGAGGTTTACCCAGACAAGCATGCAATCACATGATTCCAAGTCTTGAAGAAGACCGTGAAAGCCCTAAATAACAAATTAAGCACTTATTACACATATTATTACACATATTATACACTTATTACTTCAAAGTTCCTTTTTGTTTAAAGTTTGATATTGACACATTATTGTTTGAATTTTGTTTATATTGAATGAATGATTATTTTAGTGATATGGATCGTCACTTTTCAATCAAATTAACTCAATCAAGTTGCGGTTAAACCTGAAGCGGTTTCTATCATTTTCAAGAATCGGAACAATGGGTGCAATGCAACGAAAATGCATCTAACAAAAATTGAATGTGTGATTGAATTTTGTGTTAAGAGGTTGTGCATTTATTTCCGATTCATATTTGATTACACCTACTTCGATAACCGAGTAGTCAACTCTGGTGACATGGATGCAGTCAATTATTGCAGCCCTTGGTCGTTCGTCTTGAATGAATAAATTTTAAAAAAAATTATAAAAATTTGCAATATTTAATCAGTTTCAATATTTTCTTGACAAGATAGTGGAATGTAGTGAGAAATAGCAGTTACAACTTGACAAATATCATATTCTCTCGCTGATCAGCTGTAGAAGTTTTAACCCATGCTGACAAGAGTTGACACAATTCATGATTTGGGGGGACTTATTGATTTCTCTCTCCGTTTTGATAATCTTGATTATTGACAATATCATCGAAAAACCAGCAACAATATTGTTATAACCCTGAAAAATGCCATTAATTAATTTTTGTAGTTATGTTTATGTTTAATTAGTTTTCGTTACATTCACTATCTTTTTGTTCCACGACATCATATAAGAACACAAAAGAACAGACATTATCTCAGAGAATCTCGAAGCCCACATTGAAGAACATTCCTATTCAGCAAATAATCACGCAACTGATCGTTATGCAATAACTTGCAGCAGGATTACTGCGTAAGCGTGGTATTTACAGTTAATACCACTCAGTTAATAACTGATTATTTGCTGAATAATCCCAACAATAAACTCGGCATAAATTAAGCCCCGTCGTTTATTACAATATCTAAACTGATTCTCTCATCTTTTGCTATATGAAAAAAAAACAACATTTTGCACATATATCAGACGAGTACTTGAATACAGCTCTCCTGTATGGAATCCTCACAGGAGGGTACTCGTCGACAAGATAGAATAAATCCAAAAGAGGTTCACTAAGGCCATCCCCACTTCAAACTACTTAAATTATCTACCTTTGAAAAACGTGGACTACTGGCTGACCTCACACTCTGCTTCAAGTTGAAAAGTGGTCTTATTTACAGCACAATATCCAGCTTTCTCATCAACTCAAACTATTCCAGAACTCGAGGCCATAGTCACAAATTTAAAACTAGCAAATTGGTAAAACCTTGGAACTCCCTGCCGGCTGTTATTGTGAACTTCTCCACTGTAACCCGCTTTAACTCGACAACTCATGAACATAATTTAAATCAATACTTGAGATACAAAGAACTTTGATGAAAATTTCTTTCTTTGTGGCAAATTTATTTTTAAGTTTTGTGGGTGCAGCTCTGCATCGCTCTATTCTATTTGCTTACGTGTCACTGTTGGTTATATAAGTGATTAACAGCCCTTTGACGTTGTTTTAAATAAATAAATAAAAAAGTTAATCAATATTTAAATTTTGTATGCTATTTTCGGCATAAACACGAAACTAGTCAGAATCTAGTACGACAGTAAACAAAACGTAAACACAAACTTATAGTTAAATTATATAAAAGTTTTGTTACTTTCTGTCCTCGGTAAGAACAAATGAATTTTTACAAGGAAGAAAGGGTTTTTGATGTCTTAATATAATTTCATAATATCTGGTTGAAAGCGTTTCTGTTGGCAATTTTTATGGCATATTATATATTATATAAAACTATTACGGGGATGTAATATTTTGAGACGGATCAAACCACAATTCAATAGCTACAGAACAAAGACACTAATGTGTTTAATGTACTTTAATGTATTTCAGATATCTCATTATCTAATTTAATGATAAATTGACTGAATAAGTAGTTTTTTTTGTTAAAGGCTCAATTGGTTATTTACTTTAAAGCCAAAAGGTGGCCTAACTATTTAATTTAAGACCGTGGTTCCCAAAGTAATTTTGATCAGGTTTTCAAAGAAATATTTTTCAAACTATACATTTTTATATTTAGCCGATCTTTTGAGTTCATTATATATATCCGAATAGAATATAAAGGTCCATTTTAATCGCTCTACCATCAATATAACCCTACTCGAGGGCGCTTACTGGCCCTGGGTTGCGAACACGACACATTGTGGCTGCTGCCAGGGTCGTCGATATTAATAGGGGCCTAGTCCCCTATGTTATGTCAATTTGATAGCTCCGATATAATAAAACGCGTCAATAATATTTAAATACACGAGGTATTCCACACTTTTGATTTTGGTCGTCCTAGAAGGGACGCAAGCACTTATTATTGACTACTTAATTAAATAAGGCGAAAAGGCGGCTCGACATTTTTGATATTGTTGAAAAAAATCGCAAAATTCAATCAGAATGTGAGCAAGTTTTGAAGGAAGAAGGTAAATTTGTTTTAAAATAATATAATTCATGTAATCCTACTTCAGTATAAAATCAATAAATTTACAACAAAATCTCAGATAAAATATTGAACAAATAATTAATTTTAAAAATATTTTTAGGTTCTCATCAAGCAGATGTTAACAATGAATCTTTTAATGAACAGTCATAAGTAGAAACCTATGATATTCATTTCACAGAATCTTTTCTAAAAAGTTTACAGGAAAGATTTTCAAAACACAAATTCATTCTGGTTGGATTCCAAAGTTTATTACCAACTGGTCCAAATCAGTTCTGGAAAACATTAATTCTTTGGTTTTGTTTTACCAAAATGATTTAAGTGCACGTCTTACTGAACTCATTGTTGAGCTTAGACTTTGGCACATAAGACTTTAAAAGGATGAATTGCCAAAACATGTAATAAGTGCTTGACAATATTGTAAAGATGACACGATATCAAATGTATTAGCGATACTGCCCGTGTCTAAAGCAGAGAATGAAAGATCTTTTTCTACGATACGTCGTTTAAAAACCTATTTGAGAAGACCTTAAATGGTTTAACTCTTCTGTATTTGTATAGAAACTTTAAAAAAAAGTGCTGTTTTGATGTATTTGAAACTGTTTATAATTTTGAAATAAATTTTAAATTAGTTTGTGTCTTGTTTAGCAGACAAATTAAACATTATTAAAAATGGTTCATTTAAATTTAAGGAATTGGCATATAGCATAACCTTTGAAAAGTCTCTGAAAAGATAAAAACCTAGAAAAATGGTATTCAAAAATCAACCCCCAACTGAAAAAAATCGCCATTACTGCCGCATGCAGAAACGCAACCCAACTCTCACACCAATAAATTAACCAATCTATACAATGAACATTTGTTTGTTTTCCATATAACCAGCTCTTGAAATATTCTCAATTTAAAAAGAAATGAAACTTTTTAAAAATTAATTTAATTTTGAAATTAATTGCGCTCTCTTTTCTTTCTTTTCCATTTAACAAGACTAGGCCACAGCAACGCGTGGCCGGGTTCACTAGTATTATAAATAAAGAATATTAATTTGTAATCGATATTTTTAAATTTTGAAACAAAATATACTTACCTCCAGGAGTAATCTTTTCTAATATTGTGGTAGTGAAGCTCTCAATATTTGGAAAGAGAAGGCCGTGTTCAACTCTCAGGATTGTTATGTCTGGCGTATTCATCTGAGGGTATTTGTCGATAGACATGTTATCGTTTATTATTTTTATTTTAAAATAATATCAGTCTTTTCCGCAAAGAGGATGATTTAGGCAGTAAAAGGCTTTTTAAATATGACTGAATAAAATGAATGAATTTAA
This sequence comes from Hirudo medicinalis, assembly GCA_011800805.1. Lineage (NCBI taxonomy): Eukaryota > Metazoa > Annelida > Clitellata > Hirudinida > Hirudinidae > Hirudo > Hirudo medicinalis. The sequence goes on from MPNW01000563.1 coordinate 19,457, forward strand.
ACAAAATTTTGAAATTCATTAATAGGCTAAACCATTGTCAATATAAAAGTGATTAAAAAAAACAACAGACAATAACATTACTAATAATACTAGTAATAATAATAAATATAATAATAATAATAATATTGATGATGATGATGATGACGACGACGATGATAACGATAAGGATAATAATAACCATAAGGATAACGATAACGACAACAATAACAAAAACAAAAACAACAACAGCAAAAACAACAACAACAACAATAATAATAATGACTACATCGTATTCGCCGATGATCTGGTGTTAATGTCATCGACCGACATTGGAATGAAAAGACTGATTGGACGATTAGAGAGTGCAATGAGTAGCGCCGGACTGAAAATCAATCCAGTCAAACGCGTGACACATAGAACTGAGACTCACTGGAAGCAAAATCTCTGGGTAGTCAATCCAACACCTTACATCAAATTGCAGTCTGATGACATCAGAGCAATAGATGTCTCTCAATCATACAAATATCTGGGGATACAGATTGGGTCCCGAATGCATAAGATGTGATGATGGATCAATCTCTTGATCCAGAAATATCCACGAACGGACGGCATGAGAGATACAAAGTCGTTATGAGAAAATTGGAACATGAGCTGAAAGAAAAAGGCTGCACAACAAAAATAGAGCTCCGTATCCCTATAGAGCAGGAATTTGAAATACTTGATCTGCTGGCAGTACATAGTGTGTGACGTTTTTTAGCCATTGTCTCAGACGTTTTCAACTTGGACATGGAGCATGACAAGAAGGTCTCGAAATACGACATCCAAGATGTTCACAAGTGCATGTTGTGAATGCCCTAGTCAGCATCCAGAGATTGCATCCGGATGTAAGTGCCTTCATATGCAACAGGAGAGGAGTGATGACTGAAAAATCGTGTAGGTTCTGGAAAGGTTGCGGCATCCCAAGATCAAGCCTCAAGATGAACATTGTGCTCTGTGATCTCCAACGTTCTTACAAAATATGGAGGACACACATAAATGATGCCGAAAGAACTGGTCTGTGAAAACCCAGCCTGTACCGCCAGGGAGCGCCCACGGATAGGAGCGCTATATAAATATTAATATATAAATTAACAAAATTAATTAATGCTTTCGCCAGGGTTACAGCAATACAAATACAAATCCCATGATTGCGAATTTACAAAAACATTAATCATTGATATTAGTCGATGCTTCATTTTTTGTAACTTCTTTCCTTTCCTTAATTTATGACCGGGGAGACATCGGACGCTTATGCGGACATTTAACCTTTCGGAGAGGTTTTAGGATGTTGCATGTTTATTATGTTTGTGAGGCAGAGAAAATAAAAATAAAAATAATGATAATAATGAGCTCAAATTTATTTACTCCACAGAGGATTCTACTGTCTATGAATTGCAGAACATCTGATGTGACATCCTGTAATAATGAAAATGGTGTAATAAATAAACTTGCACGTTGTAATAGCAACAAATATTTTTGATCCGCTTACTGTGACTTTTGGTCTTCCCCATACGCAAAGGAGAATAAGCAATGAGAGTCCAATGCCTGACAATATACCATACTGAAATTTGTTTCGTATTTACTTATGAAATTAAAAAAAAAAAGAACCAAAACTACAAAATTCTGCATAAAAGTATGCTTTAATTAAACTGCGGAAATTGAATTTATTTAGCTGAATTACTTGAATTCATTATTCATGAAGTGAATTATACCAGAATCGATGCTTAGAAATTACACTTAAAGCTTAAAAAAGTATCGCCTTCAAAAGAAAATATAATTATTATTTAAATGCATCATCACAATTTTGTTAACCTCCACTCCTATAGCCAGAGACAAAATGAATGTGACTCCCCAACTCAACAAATCAATCTCTAAAATATTTTATGAATGTCAAAATATTCAAAAATGCATTTTAATTTGAATAATTGAAAAATCAAGCCATTCTTAACATTAAATTCAATGCTTCATTGAACAAGCAATTCAGTAAGTGGTAAAACTAGTTATTGCTTGGAAATTATTACTTATTAAACTTACTGTTCATTCTCCATAACATTCGAGGCAACCGAAAATTGATCATGTCGATGACAGCACATATGATGACGACAGCCAACGTCGCACCGGGAATGTAGTGAAAGTACGGCGTTAAGAAGAGCAAGGAAATCATAACTAAGAGTCCTAATTAACAAATATTTTATTTATTTATATGTATTGTTGCAACTGTGACAAAAAGTGATTAATTAATTTAGTAATTACGTTTTTCGCATGTTATATTTAATACATATATTTTAAAGCATTTTAACAAAGATGGTAAATTAAAAAAGGTCATAGCATCCCATGACTTCTTTGTAACCTCATGTTCCTGCGTCATAATTCGATTACCTTTTGTTCAAAAGTAATGAAAAAGACATTAATTTGATTTAGTTTTTGAAAACATTCACCCAAAAACCCAAACCGAAAATTCGATTTTACCTTATACACGTGTAAGGTTTAAAAAAATCAGAATAATTTTTAGCGCACATATATTCCAACTACTTTTAGTTGATCTGGTTGCATCGCAACTCTGCATTAGTCAGTATATACTGCACACAATCACCCACCCTACTTAGCTAAACAATCAATGACTTCACATAAACACGTTTTAAATTAAGAAATGAGAAAAAACCGGGAATTAATAATAATTAGGGCTGCGGATATAATCAATTAATCGTTAAAATTTTTAATCGATTAAAATTTCTTTATTCGATTAATCGGTAATTTTTAAATTTATTTTTATTAATAATTTTGTAATAGTCATCTTATTGGTTAACTTGCTTTCCCCCCGCATTATCATTGTTATTTAGTTAGAACAAAGTAAACAACAATGGCGAGTACTGAAAACAACATGGAAGTTAAGCATTTCAGCGGAAAGTTGAGCAAGCACTTTGTTTATAAGCTAAATGCTCAAATTGCTTTACGTGGTTCAAATACGTCGTTAACGTATCACCTTCGGCACAAACATCTTGTCAAATATCAAGACGTTGCCGACAGTGACCGGCAGAAGAGTTCTGAAGCACGATCAATAAGGAATTTCTTGTAGTGTCAGACAAACAAGCCTGTAAGCGACAAACTTTCTGCAGACTTGACAGTCGCTTTAGCTCACACGATGACGATGACGGTGACGGTGATGATGATGATGATGATGATGATGATGATAGCAATGATGACGATGGCGATTACTATGATTATAAAGGACATATATTCAAAAATTCAGAATGGGCACTCCTATAGTTTTTATGTAGTGAATTTGTTTTGTATGCTTTAAAGTTGCGAATTCGCTAATTCATCTCAGGTTGGCCTAATAGTTAATAAATTTATGTTACAATTTGGCAATGCTGGCAAGTTCGCTCCAGCACCTTCCATAAGGCAAGAGCTCTCATATTTGCGCTTTCTTCATGTATATTGTATTTGTTTCCCTGCCTCCTCATCCACATTCTGGTCTATTCCGGTCTTTGTCATTTAAGACGATGTTCCAAAATCTCAACATAGCATAGCTAACATCTAACTTAAGTAACTTTAACACCTAACTTTGAACAATATTCAGAGGTCTGTAAGAAAATGCAAGGAACAGAAAGTGAGTCCTAATACTTATTACGATATATAACTAGGGCTGCAGATCGATTAATTTTTGAAAACGTAGTTAACGCATTTTTAATCGCACCACCCCATTTTCCAATAAATTTCCCAATACACTTCATTTTTACAACAAAATCAGTTTTATACAAGCAAGTATAAAGTCCTTTGTGACACTTAGTCCATATTCAGCCAGTTGCTGAGGCAAACGAGCCTGTGAGCCTGTTTATGTTGTCTGGAGACATAAACTACAACAGAGTTTGATTTGAAAGTAAATTTGCCTCCCAAAATCAACCTACCAGTGTTACTTGTGGCCATTTTTTCAAGCGCGAAACAGGAAGTCTTCGTAAACAAAAAGAAGTCGAGGGACACAAAACAATGACAAACACAAATTTTCGATGAAAATATTTGTAAAATTAAAAATTTATAAAATAATTTTATGAAATTAAAAAAATTGAACGAGTTAATCGTCGCGTTAATAATTTTAATTGCAAAAAATATTTAACGCATTAATCTTCCGTTAACGCAATAAATCTGCAGCCCTATATATAACTGATATTTTTCTTAAAACTCCGCCTTGGAGCTCCGACAGGGATTCTCAGAGGAGTTCTCCCGTCTTCAAACTTTTCGGCCCTAGGAATTTCCTTACGTTTTCGGGGGGCAAGCAGCATCCGGTGATCAGCCGGATGTCCCCGTCGGATTTTACATTTTGGGCCCAACGCTATCTTTGGCTATGCGAGGCTCTCGCTGGCCTCCTTATGCCTATCATTATTGCCTGGACTGTCCAGGCTGGACTGGAGCGACTATGAAAGCTCTTATTGGATTCTTTGTGTTGCTTACTGCACCGCTTGGAAGCCGACAACCGTCGACTATGCGAGGCTCTCTTTGGTCTTCTTGTGTCGATCGCGTTGCTTACAGCGGCCATTCGTTCACTTGATGCCCAACAAGTCATCTCCTCTTGACTCTCTCCCCACTACTTTGCTCAAGAAATACGCCCTAATCCTATCTCCAATTTTATCTAAACTTGCTAACCTTTCTTTCAGCACTGGCACCTTTCCCTCTATCTTCAAAAGGGCCCAAGTTCTCCCCCTTCTTAAAAAGCCAAGTCTTGACCCAAGCTCTTTTGCCAATTACAGACCTATCGCCAATCTTTCTACCATGTCAAAACTGCTCGAACGACTCATTCCAGAATTCGTCCCCATATTACTGCATCCTCTAACTTCTCTTCTTTCCAGTCTGCATACTTACCCGTTTTTCTACAGAAACTGCTCTTTCACATATATTCAACAATCTCTCTAACGTATGTGGCAAGGGCAACTGTGCCGTCATCGTCGGTCTGCACCTCTCAGCGGCATTTGATACTATCAACCACCAGATTGGAGAGACTTAAGTCCGAATTTGGAATCGATGGCCTTCCATTCTCTTGGATGCAATCTTACCTTTCTAATAAAATCCAGTATGTGAAACTTGGTGACCATTCCTCCTCTCCAGTTGAACTTCTTGCTGGTGTTCCTCAGGGCTCTGTCCTGGGACCCTTGCATTTCACAACTTACACTTCACCCCTATCCAGCATCATTCATGGCTTCGAAGTATCTTTCCATCAATATGCAGATGACACAAGTCTCTTCTCTATCCTCTCCAGCGATAGCATGTCCGCTCATCTCGGAAATATGCAGAAGTGCACAGATGCAACCAATGATTAGCATCTTGTTAACTTTCTTCAACTGAATCCGCAGAAATCCTAAATCATGTTCATCGGCACATCCGTCCGCCTGTAAACTCTGTCTCCCCCATCCTCCATAAACGTCCCAGGCACCCTCCCTCCTTATTCTACTACTCATAAACTCCTTGGTGTTACTTTTGATTCTAACCTCAGCTTTAAAGACCATTCCGCCTCCATCCGTCAAATAATGCAATAATCTCATCTGGTCAATTCGGCATATCCACCCCTCTCCGTCGACACAACTTCTGCCTTTGCACGCACTCTCGTTCTCTCTCGCCTGGATTACTGCAATTCCCTTCTCTATGGTACATCTGCCTCCTTGATCTATTCCTTGCAACACATACAAAACAAACTTGCTAAACTTGTTCTTCTTAACCCAACCCTTAATAGCACTGACTGCCTGAAGAAATTGCACTGCTACCGACCCATAATCGCATCTTCAAAATCGCCCTCATGACATATCGAACTCTAGCGACACCCAATCCACCCTATCTCCACCATCTCATTCTTCGTCGCCATGCACCTGGTCTTCTGCATCTACTTCTTCATCTTCCACCATTCAACTATACCAACAGTTCACAAATCATACCTCATCAACAGAGGCTTCTCGTATGCCTCTCCTGCTGTCTGGAACGCATTACCCCTCCTCGTAAGAGCTCAACCATCCCTGGAGCTCTTCAAACATCACCTAAAGACCCACCTCTTCAGGAAACCAACATGAAGCTAACGAAGACACAAGGCGCCTCTGACGTTATACAAATGGCGCATTATAAATTAACTATTATTATTATGAAACCTCTCGGTGGTTTCTTCACGCCTTAATATATTTAAAGTACTTAACATATGCAAATTAGGAGCTAAATTTTCTTTGTAGCGGCAGGCGGGAGATAGAAATGTTTCGGGACTAGGCCACAGGCTTTTATTCGACTCCATTTGGATGGTAGTGATTTGGGAGCCCGCGGCTGGCCTGTTTATACGACAATACCGCATCTCTCGGCCAAGGAGTTGGCCCCGTCGTTTCGGCGGATCATTGACACCGGAAATTGACGGCTTTCATGCAATGACTCTATATCTTACGAAAAAAAGACTTTTTCTGGCCTCTCATTTGTCAGACCCAGAATAAGGCCGCTTTTGCAGCCTCAGACATCCTTGTCACAGCTTTAGTTCTTTCTCGGATAGACAATCCAATCTTAGTGAGTCGACCTACCGACTACGCCCCTTGCGCCAACCTCGATGAGGAAGAGGTCAGTGACTCGGTCTTGTTCCACTTTTCGCCTCCTTTCCTGACTAATCATAGCGGCTCTGACTGACGAGCTCGCTTGGGACCATTTTGTATGCATAATGTATGCATAATATACATTACATACCTTATGCTAAAAAAAAAATTAATATAGAATTAATGCAAAAAGTCGAGTGTCAAGAGTGTCTTTAACTGCCACCATTAAACGTTTCAAAATACAGATTAAAAATCAACCGTTAAAACTTAAAATGCGCGTAATACCATAAAGGGAGGGCCATAATTACAGGTATTTTGTAATGATAATTAAATGTTTAATAAATAATTTAATATAGATAATTAATAATTTACATTTTTATCGTGATTTTAAACGTACAATTCAAAATTTGAAAATTAGGCATTTTAGAATGCGTCTAATTTTAATGGACTAAATTGCAGTTCAGCTAATCCATTAAAAATCAATTGGAATTTGTAGGAGAGTCGATAATTTCATTATAAAAACTGAACAGTAAAAGCTCGACATCAACTCGATAGTATTGCCATCAATTTTTAATTTTAATGGGCTATCTAGAGTTTAGAAGTTTTTTACCTGTCACAACTCCCCCGGCAGGAGTTTTTACACCGCTGGCAGAATTGACTGCAGTCCTAGTAGAAATTACAGAATGACATTATTTATGTAATTATAAAATGAATTACTCAATTAATAATTTGTATCGAAATACTTGATAATCTTCCGCATTGACTATTTAGCATTACTTTAAATTTCAAGAAATATTCCGTGTTAATAGCCAGATTTTATTTGGTTTGTTGAAATTGATTTTGCGGCTTGTTATTACTTGCATTTCTTTCGCTGTTATTCTTACACGAACTCGATAAAAATAGTAGCGTTTGACTCGTCGTAATTTTCGCTTTCTGTCGATACTTAAATTTCCACTTGTGGTGGTTTTTTTGCGTTACTTTCGTTTGTGAAAAGAGCAACATCTAACTGATCAGTCAATTGCGTAATAAATTCTACGATACCAAATGCCAATAATGGAGGTTACAGATTTTTCAAATCCGTTCAAGCACTGTTGACTTCAATTAATCTTAAACTTCAACCCTCCCCCTTTTCAAAAACCAAAGAAAGTTCAAAAGTTCAAATCAACGCCAAATTCACAAAAAATATGTTATTTCTACTGACCTCGAAAAGCTGCCAGTGACTGGAAATGAGGAAACAAAGCAGCTAGCAATGTTACAAATTCCTGTGACAAAATTGCAAGAAGTCAATCACTTTTCAAATTTTTCTCTTATTTCTCAACGAAATGACAATAGTAAGCCTTGTTATTAAGCGATGGGTCCATATGGGATTTCATCAACGAACGTTTTTGAAACATGAGATTAGTAATGTAGCTCATGGACCCTATGAGATAGCCCGGAAAATCATAGGCCACAAAACAGCAGATTGCATGGTGATGGCACTAACCGAATGAAAAGATTTGCATCTTCACTGGCATGTATATCATGAACTTGGACAAGGACATAAGCGGACAAATTATAATAATAATTTTAATTGATTGATAATAATAAATCATAGAATAACAATTTATACTATGTTTGCATTATCAAATAGTTATGTACAAAAATAATTTATTATTTATTTATTATTATTAGGCTGGAAGCGCCTTATACATGGGGAAATATGGTACGCAACAACTTCGGTTTTTTAAAAGTTGTGACCCTTAGACATGAAAATAAAATATGAATGTAATGTATTTATTGATCAGTAGATGAGGAAGCACCAATTTATTATTGTCTAGTTGAAACAATGGTAGTTTACCCTACCCTACTGTGTATACCAGCTACCTTAGTTTCATATGAAGGATTATTTTGTTCTGCTGGTTACATTGTTAACAAGACACTTTCATCACTTGAACCAAGTACTGTTAACATGCTCTTGAGTGTGCGTAGTTGGCTATCTGACGATAACGTTGAGCGGAAAAACACTTATGTGTTTATATGGTTTCGGGTTTTAAACTGAGTTACAGTTGATGAATCATAAATTTGTGAACTACAAACATTTCTGTGTTTCACTCGAAAATAACCATTAATTAATAGCTAATTTTTCAAAAGTTACCTTTAACCTACCTCAAAACCTACCTTTTAAGTTACCTCAAAAGTTAAAATTACATTAATCGTTCCCAGCTCTAATTTTGATTTATTCATTTGACATATAACATTGTTAATACATACCAATGGCAATGAATTCTTGACTGGGATCAATCTTATATCCGTTCTTCTTGGCTATTTTGCAAAATGTAACATAAACTTCATTCAATTGATCATTAATTTATTATTTTATATAAATTACATTTGTTTTGCATTCAATATCGAATAAAAGTATTTGTATTTATACGAACCAAATACTTTCCCAATAGCCATCGTCTCCACAAGTCCAAGAATTGGAATTATGACAAATCCTGGACCTATATGCTGTTATGCAATGATTACCAAATAAAGCGTTCGGCGTTTTTAATATAATTATTGACAATTAGATAAATATCGTAAACGTTTTGGATGTATGGATGAATAGGAAATTTTGCACTGAAAAAGATTTTGATACGTTTAGCTTTTACTTAAGCCCACTGTTATTTTTTAAGTGAAACCATGTCGATTGCCACAGACTTTTCAAATAGCCTTAGAACTGGTCTTCAACTTATATAAATATAAAATAAATAATTCATTTAAGAGACTGATCTCTTCACAAGGCAGTAACACCCTTCTATTACCAGCTAATGAAATTCCTCATGAATCCTCGCGCAACTATCCAACTAGCCAAACCGAACAGTTATTTTAATTAATTTCTAATTTCTTTACAATGTTTTAATTTCTAATTTATTTATCTAATTTATCTTCATTTGCCTTATGTTCGTCCAAAGGTGAATATCTTTATGATGGCTTGGTGATAGGTTCGTTGTTGTTCGATTATAATTGGATGGTTACTCATACCATATGAATAATCACAATAATTATATTGTCTCAAACACTTAATTTTCAGGTCTATAGCAAGTAAACTTGCTAAACAAATAAGCCAAAGTTGTGCATAAAAATGTTATGCAACTCCCAGTTTTGCTTCTGATGATCTGATATCTGTATGAAATCTAGAAACTCATGAGCGCTAATTGTTCCTATCCCACCAACAAAGAATTTCGTGATGTTCACATAGAGACACTGTAGCCAAAATATTATCAAGATATATTAATATTTAGAACTTGCTCAATGTGAATGAATGTTCGAAAATAAGAATATTTGCACTTTTATGGAGCGTCTCCCACAATATATTCTTTTGCAACTTATAAAAAAATTAATGTTTGATATGAGTGGTTTATCACAAAGACAATAATCAACTTAAACCACTATAAATTAATACTATGTTATGATCTTTTTAGCCAAGTGATCTGCGTAAGTGAATTTTTTGTCAAGGAAAGTCGCTTCTGGATGATCTTACTAGTCCAAAACGAGATAAAGTCGATTAACCCTCCATACTGGTTTCAGGACAGAATATAGCAAAATTTTTGTTGTCAAGTTCTTGCCTTATATATAGTTCTTGCGATATTGATATATCGGGTTCATGTCTTAATGCGAAACGGTCGAAGGAAATGAAATCTTGAAATAAAGTCTTGAAGTTATCGAAATATAATTATATTCTAAGCAAGAAAAGCACAGAAGAAGAAATTTAAAAGCAAAACGCATATAAATCTCGGCAATCGCAACAACTCGCTCCACATACAGTCGTCTGCTTCTCTACATGCGTCTGCTCTCTCATACAACGAACTTGCAACGCTCTCATCAAACTTTTGCAGTTTGCTGAATTCGTTGATACATTCAAGGTTGAACAAGCTGCAGATGTTTCCCGGGGAATTTTATATATCAGTTGATAAGACAGAAACGAGTTCAGGGATCATTTCCGAATGCGGAGATACCACATCGCATTTATCCGGTGCTGATGGTCAGCAAGTGTTGTGCGTTCGTTCTCGAAGATGAAACTCATAAACTGCCGATTTCGCACATCCATGTGCAATGATCGGTTGTCTCACCTATGTAGCTCTGCTGAGTATGTAAAGTCCAACATTCTGCGTGAGGTCAACTTTGAAGATCTGGTAACCGAATTTGCGAAGATGAAAGCACGGAAAGTTTCACTACTTTAAATACTATAAGTTCAACACAGGAGAAGAGTTTACTTAGTTGTAGGCTAGGTCACAATGACAGTGTTATGTACGAAGCATAGTACTTTCAGATTGTGCACGTGGCATTTGCGCCTGTGTCGTATCCTTACTTTTATGTTTGTTTATTGTCTACAACTAAACTATACGAAGTATTAGAGATCAACTTGGGAGGAGAATGTTTAACTTAATAAAACATTCTTTAGTAGTGGTATAATAATTAGGATAATTATTATAATTATTAACTATTATTATAACTATTAATATATAATAACTATTATTATAATATAGTATAATAATTAGGATAATTATTATATAATTAAGTTTAGGTATTTATTATATTGTAATATAATATTCAGTATCTTTTGTTATTACCTCTAAAGAATGTTTGACGGAGTTGAGCAAGTCCTAAATATTATTTTCAGCTTTAATTTTTATCATAGCTTCTCTACAACCGGTATCACTTAGGGTTGGAGAACATATCTCTCAAGCTTCCATTTTTTAGAAACACCCTAACGAACACTCTTGTAGTAAGTTAAGAAATCACATAAGTAGTCTAAAATTATAAAATCAAACTAATAAATTTACAAACGTACATCATTATTGAATGTGGGGAATATTAAAACTTGACAAAATAGAATAATATTTAGTGAACTTGAGATACCAAGATGATTGATGAACAATTTGATAAACGCCAATTTAAGAGTGTTACCAACAGCAAATATCTCTCCAGTAGTAATGGTTTTATTTCCATTTATGAGGGTGAAACTGGGAGCCCTGAATGGAGGGAGACCTGCTGTCACATTGCCAGTAGTAGTGAAAGGTTCTAAGTCGTAGTATTTCTTGCAGACCAGAACCACCAAGGCTGAAATCAGCACCACTATTGCATTCCTCGCTTTAAAACAACAAATGACAAAACAAGTGAGACTTCTTGGCGGAAAGTATATACATTATATATAGAATATAGGATATATTCGCGATAAAAGTTATATATTTTTGCTAGCCTCATTGAGAGTCCAACTGCCTATGCGATCGACCAGAAAAGTAATTGTCATATTCGTTGAAAAAAAGAAAATTCAGGCCATAAGTAATAAGAGTTGCAGAGATATGAAGCGGCCAATCAAAGTTTCACATGAAGATTGAAAATTGGTGTTGTGTAACGAGTTGAAAAAAATACCGAAAATGAAATACGACCGATCATTGGGTGCGTCTCAACTCACGAGAAGTTGCGGTATCAACAAACATATTGTAATAACCCTGAAAAATGGCATTAATTAATTTTTGTAGTTATGTTTATGTTTAATTAGCTTTCGTTATATTCACTATCTTTTTGTTCCACGGCATCATACAAGATCAAAAAAGAACACAGACAAGATCTCAGAGAATCTCGAAGCCCACATTGAAGAACATTTCTATTCAGCAAATAATCAGGCAACTGGTCGTTACGCAATAACTGATTATTACGTAAGCGTGGTATTTACAGTTGATAACTGAATATTTGCTGAATAATCCCAACAATAAACTCGGCATAAATTAAGCCCCGTCGTTTATTACAATATCTACAATCCATATCAATGCTCCCTCTAAAGATGACAACCGCGTGCAAAAATTTCAGCTTGTTTGCCAAAAAAACAGTCCACTAATTTTTGTAAGTTTTTACAGCCAATACATAATTCTCATTTTTTAGCAAAGGTTAAATTTCAAAGCTTTTATTTGAAACAGTTTCATTGCTGAAACTATCTCATGCGACTAATTTGATTATACCAACAAAAACAGTTTTGTAAGAACATTCATAAAAATTTTTAAATTTCATGTAAATTATCTTTTTGGGTTTATACAGTCAGGACTGAAACCATGAGGACACCCCATAATTTCCTGATAACTCGCTAAATATAAGTTCAATATTTTCTCAATTTTATACCTGACATCACTTTATTGTATACAAAACGACCTGTAAAATTTCAAATAAATGTATCAAGTAGAACTTGTAAAATATGCAAAATAGCATTTACGACAGTTTGAAAACCGTGAGGACTTACTTATATCCAATAAAACTTAAAATTTTTGAGTTATGTAATCAAGATGCACTTTATGCAAATATTATCGATATATAAAGCCAAACATAACTGGAAGACCCAAGAAACTATTCGTCAGCAGAGGCTTCTACAGGTAAATTATTAAATTAATTCTCATCTAACAACCGATGTTGATGTTGATATTATGACGGTGCTTTACACCAGTTGTGAAACTTTCTGTAAGTTTCGAAATTTAAAAAAAAGGAAATATAATTAAAAATATTAAAAAATCAAAATTTTATAAATTGTATGTATGTTATAATTTAAAATATTAAAATTAAAAAATTAAAATAACAATTAAAAGTAAAGTTGAGATTTATTAAAATTCCAATAACAAACCAATGGAAATGAGCCAAATTATATATTTGAAAATTCTTTTTCCGATGGATAGAACATCTTCATCATTTAACGATCGACAACAGGGTAGAAGTCTGTCCATAAACTAGGAAATGTCCAAATTCTTAATTAATTTCTTTTTATTGACTAATTTAATACTAAGTTAATTTTATGACGGAATGATAAGAGAAAGTTGTTTATAAAAAGTGAAGAACCAATTTTGTGTTACTATTTTTATCTGTGCAATTGCTGGAGTTCAAACATATTTATTTCAACGTCAATAAGTTCAAATGAGAAAATCACCCAGGGTTGATAATATAGAAATTTAGTGTTTAGGCAATACTATCACCGATACTTCATGAGTATCACTATTGCTATCGCCCATACTTTTTGCTGCTAGCGATACTTGATACAAATACTTTTTTCGTACAGCTCCCTCTGTTCCGACTCTGTGCAGCGCCGGATATACCCAGATGGAAGCCCACAGTCCACTTCGATGGTCCCGTCCGGCGGCTGCGGCTAGCCTCTATGGCCGATTGGCAATTGCCCTAAAGTTGCAGGGACAGAACAAGAGCAGAGACCAATATAAAAACGAGTTCAGGGATTGTTTCCAAATGTCAAGATAGCAAACCGCTTGTATCTGGTGCTGATGGTCAGCAATTGTAGTTCGGAGCGTTCGTTCTCAAGGATGAAACTCATATGACTTCGATGTCCATTGATCGGTTGTCATACCTAGCTCTGAAAACATTCTGTTTAGGTGCCCGGAACGGAACTGATAATTTGATGCTCCCAAAGCATAGGACTGAAGCTGAAGCAAACCAACCATAATCTGAAAGTTCTCTCAGTGGTTAGCTGAAGCTAAGCCGTAATCTATTATGAATGCTAATAAGAGTCCTAGCTTATATTTTGTTTAAAAATTTTAAACTGGTCATGAATCTTGTATCAAAATTGTAAAATATTAATTTTTTACCCAATTTTGGCGCCTCCTAGTACCCTGGACGGCCGACCTCTCCGCCCAAATTCCCCCCTAGCTCCGCCACTGCACCTCTTCGCTCAAATATGTCAAGTCAACATTTAGAAATGTTGCTACTAGTGCATATAGCACAATGGTAAATATATATTCATATATTTGCAAATATATTAAATCATCTTTTCAAATAATTTTTCATCTATAGCTTCTGAATCAAATTGTTTTGCTGTCACCGAATATTCTTTGTGTTCTTATTATTTCAAAAAAAAAATTCAAAGGAAAAGAGTATTGCTAATGGCAGTAGCAAACCTTTTTGAAATGAATATTGATAATGGTATTTTTAATACTTTTTAAGAGCATTGTTAACAACCCTACATTCAGCAGGCCAGTAAATTACGGGCAAATTAGGTACGATACAAATTTTGTAACTATTCATTTCACAGTTTTATTTATAATTACTGTTGTATTACCAGCGTGGAAGAAATCCTTCATCGTTGTCCAGATTTTACAAAAATATTTCAAGTTTGTGACGAGGTTTTTCAATGAGATATTCTGATAATTCATCGTCAAAAATCGGCAAATTTTTATGGACGACATATTATTTGGTTAATATTTTCTCTCCTAAGAATTTCTTAGACGATGAATGTTCCGGCGAGGAATTTTCCGTGATCCATGGCATCTATTCGTGACTTCAATGTCATCAATTGTGCTCTCCTCCCTGGACTTCAACACTGAGTCAATTTAATTTAAAATGAGTTTTTTAATTTACACTGCTGCCAGTTGAGTGCCAGTATTATCGTCCTAATCTTCAAACATTCTACTTAATCCAGCTTTCAATCTATTAATCAATGGTGGCACTAACTTTAATGGACTTGTATGGTTTTCCAACAAAGCATTCAGTTAGTTCATAATAACTGGCAATGTTGGAAGTAAATATCCTAGACTTGTAGCCTTTTCTCCTTGCAAAATATCCAGACTGTATTCTATAGAAAGCATTATTTTCACATATTCCTTTATAAGAACTTACTGGACTGGAAATAGACGGATGACTTTAAGTTCATAACACAGTTATCAAACTTAAACTTCATCTTGGGATAATGAATAAAGTATTATCGAATATCTCTGCAAAAAGTATCGGCGATAGCGAAACTCGTAAAGTAGCGGCCATAGTATCGCACCTTTACCCAAGGGCGTTTCCTGGCGGATGTTGCCATTACGCCGCACACAGGAACGTCACCCATTGTACTAACCTACACGACATGGTCAGTCCAAAGTTATTTTGGACTACATTTATGAGATTGGTCTTTCGATTCTTATAATATATATGTGCTTGTAAGTTCTTACCGTTTAAATATACATATTGGTATATACCAGGGAAGACTGGTGACAACTCGGAAAGACGGGTGACATCTCGGAAAGACGAGGGCCACGCTCCTGGACTAGCAATCCTGCGTGCCAAAACAATTGCTACGAAACCAATAAAGAGAACATGCCCCCAGGACTCCGGCCGAAAGGAGGAGGAGAATGACGAGTCCACCAACGACTACATGGAAATCGACCCAGCTTCACAACGGACTTTTGATTCAGGACACGCCTCGGACAATGCCGGCGCAGTGTACAGGTGTAGCTGTGGGAGAATGTTCCAGACGAATAAGGGAATGAAGATCTATGGAAGAAAAATGGGCTGTGTCCCTGGGAGTGAACAACGTACTGCTGCAAGTGAGCAGACAGATAAAACGTCGAGCGTCACCGTGCAGGATGCCAACCACAGTCTCGTGTGTGCTTCGAGTTCATCTCCAGGTTTCAGTCCACCAAGACCAAGGATCAAATTCCCGTCGAGCAGAGGAAAGACAGCTTCGAATGAGTTAGATCGGGCGTTAGGACAAGGATTGAGAAGGCTCATGAAAAAGGAAAGTTCAATGAAGATGTTCACAGATTGCATCTACAACATCTGTCTAGAAAAAGTCGGGCAAATACCAACCAAACGTCCCGAAGAGGCAACAAAATACCAGAGCAGAAGACAGAGGGAGATTCAGCAACTAAGGCAGGAGAAGAAAACACTCCGTCGGCGATGGAGAGAGGCGGATGATGACCAAAGGGGCTCTCAGTCTTGTGGAGAGAGGTCAAGGAACGTGCGGCTGACTTGCGTCGTGCCGAGAGGCTCAGACAGAAAAGTATCAGAGACGCCGAGCAAGAGCCAGTTTCTTTAAAGACCCATACAAGTACGGCATGTCGTTGCTCGATCCACCAAAGTCAGGAATCCTCAGCGTGTCAAGACTTGAGTTAGAAAAGCACCTCACCCAAACATACTGCGATGCTTTGCGCGGCGTGCCACTACAAGAAAGGTTGGACATTCCGGCGGTCCCTCTACCGACCAGTTCCTTCGACATGACCGCTCCTTCGCTCGAGGAAGTCAGAGGTATCGCGAAAAAGGCTAGAAACAAATCTGCGCCAGGAGCCAACGGAATTCCATATTTGGTGTATAAGAAATACCCAAAAGCGATGAAATGTCTTCACGTGTTCATCGAAAAGGCATGGATAACAGGCACAGTTAGCGATGAATGGAAACAAGCAGAAAGCATTTCTATACCCAAAGAGAAGGATTCCCGCGGCCTGAAACAGTTCAGGCCGATTTCGCTGTTGAACGTTGAGGGAAAGATCTTCTTTGCCACCATGGCCCAAAGACTCACGCGATACATGATGGCAAACCAATACGTCAATGCCTCTGTGCNTAAACAAAGCAAACGACCTGCTAGGGTGGTGCAGAATGGAGTTCAAGCCCGCGAAGTCCAGAAGCCTCGCCCTAACAAGAGGTAAACTTCGCGAGAATGTGTTCTTCTTTGTGGCGGACCAAAGAATTCCTACCGTATCGGAAGAACACGTGAAAAGCTTAGGAAGGATATTCGATGCAGATTTGTCAGACAAAAACAGGAGGAAGCCGTCAAAAGGCAGTGCAAGGAAGGGATGGATGCAATCGACAGAGCCCCCTTGCCAGGGAAATACAAGATATGGATATCGCAGTTCGTGCTGCTGCCAAGACTCCTGTGGCCTCTCACCATTTATGAGGTAGGTCTTCCCTTCGTGGAGTCACTGGAGAAGAGCATCAGTCGTAGAATCTGAGTTTGGCTGGGACTTCCACCGGGATTATCTTCGAGTGCTCTGTACAGCAAAAGTGCACGGCTGCGGTTGCCGCTGAGTTCCATTGCCGAGAAATACAAGGTGGGGAAGATCAGAACGCAGTTGATGATCAGCAATTCCGCGGACCCAAATATCCGCGAGATCAACCCACAAATCAGATCAGGAAGGAAACTCAAGGTCCAAGAAGAAATCAGAAAGTCAGAAGAAACCTTGAAGTTTGAAGAGATAAGGGGCCAAATCCAGCATGACCTCCACAGCGTGGGCTGGAATCATTTCAAAAGATGGTCCAAAGCGAGCGCTCCAGTTAGAGCCTCGCTAGTAGTGCAAGAAAGGCGGAGGGAGATAGAGAGCGACAGAATTTCAAAGGCGGTACAACAGGCCCAACAGGGTCAATGGACTACGTGGGAGGACGTCGTGCAGAGGTCGATCACGTGGCATGAAATGTGGAACATGTCTCCACTCAGGCTGGCCTTTGTAGTTCGCTCAATTTATGATGTGCTGC
>MPNW01000563.1:45424-61408 GCA_011800805.1 Hirudo medicinalis
ACAGGTAAATTAGTTTTATTAACAAACTTTCGGTTGATGCTCAGTAACCATAAATGTTTCGGGGTACACTTGTACCCCCCCTCAGCTAAAACTGGAAGTTGTGTCACCTTAGGCATCCAAGGGTTAACGACGAAACAAGATAGTTTCCCGACAGGAGGAGTTAAGACCTGACAGAGATTCCTCAGACGTTGGGGATTCGAAGAACATGTCCCCTGTCCAATTTGTCCATAGCTTTTGGCACAGCCCTTCTCCTGATCAATGTAGTCCTGATCATCCATGAATGCTTTTATTGGAGGCATATCCAAACCTTTAAACAGCGTGCGCGTCTGGGATATTGGACTCAGCTGCCTTCAAAAAGATCTGCATCGCCAATATGAACAGGGAAAGGGAAAATTGCGCACTCCATAGCTATCCCAACCTCCAGAGATTCGCATCTTGTAGTGCACGTATTGATGGAGAACCTCGTGATAAATCTATGAAGGATGTGCTGCTGCACATGATGATGATATCTTTCTTATGAGCTAGTGTGGCACCATATGCATTCGATAGGTCTAACCATACGACGCAACCGTTCTTTTGGCTCTCTGGATTGCCTGCCAGATCATTGAGGAGAACACCTGAAGCGCCTCCATTTGGACTGATAATTTCACATACTGGTTAGACATCACAAACTCTGTGATCTTCGAAGCCATGATGTAGAAATACGTTTTCCCCTTTACATTCAGTAGCATTTATGGGTCTGAATTGGTTCAGTTCCCGGAGTTTTTCTCCTTCAGAATGTCTCCTGTTGTATTTCCTCTGTCCCATTCTTTACGCATAGCGCAAGTCCCTCTCCTTCGTCTTCGTTAGCTACTTTCCACCGCCGGCGAAGAGGTTTCTTTTCGCCTTTGAGGCGCTTGAGTTTGCGCTGTCGCATGGAGTCCAGCAACTTCAGAGATCGCTTGTCAGGAACGACCCCGAACCTTTCAGCGCATTTGTCGTTGTTGTTGTAGTTTATGAACTGTCTCATAAATGGATTAGTACAGTGCTCTAGTAACGGGATTCGAATCCGTGCCACCATAGCGAGAGGCTGAAGTCTTAACCATAAGATCATGCGGGAACACAACGCATTTGTCATAAATGAAGTCCCAGAAAGATTTCATTAATCCGTCTTCCATGATTTTCTAAAGGCCCTGCTCCTCATCCAGTCCTGACCTGATTCTCTTGTAGCTTCCTCGAGGGAACTCAATCCTGGTTTCTGGGTGTCGTACTTGGAGATTCAGATACTCGGAGTTTTAGTGTAATTCCGGTATTAAAGTGTTATAGTATCACTTATTATTATTGGACAAATCGAAAAATAGAAAAAATAATAGTAAGATTCATTAATCCGTTAAACATGAATGTTTAACAGGAAATGCAAATGTACCAATTTGTTCGTCATATCTTTAAGAGCGGTTTTATATATTTGCATAATTAATAAAATAAAAACCATAGCGCTCTTAAAGATATGCCGCTGTAAATTCGGCATATATTGAGCCCCGTCGTTTATTACATTATTTTCGAAATGAGTGCATGAAATTATGTAGGCCAGAGCATTTAATGGAAAATGTTTAAAAACGTAGTGCGTGCAAAATCAGGACGAAAATTGCCGGACGATCGCAGAGGACGAAGGTGGACATCAGATGATTTGGCAAAGCTAGTAAAAGGCTGTGATACCATCGCTCAAACAATAAATGGTTTTATACTGATGGATATTTAAAAGTTTAAGTTCAACCAATTTTGATGTACAAGAGGAGTTGGGTAGCAAGTGGAACAAGAAACGAATAATGCTTTTATGCAAAAGTACATAAAGAAACAAGATACAAGGATAGCTTGACGTTCAGACTATATTATAGGAGATGTGCTGAAAATTTAGGCTATTATATAACATTAGGCATGTTTTGGTATTTAGAAAATGACAATTTTGGATATTAAACCTAGAGAATTAACAGAGTGAATGTGGTCCAACCTGGTCATGATTTCTTCCATAAAAACGCCCAGAAATTTACAACACTATTTATTGGAACATTACAATTATGGATATGAGACTCAAGAAGGTTTATTCAAGCTAGTGTGGTGAAATAAGATAAAGTTAGTTTTATTAAGGTTTAGTGAGAATTTGTTCAGTTGTTGCAAAATAAATAATTCGAATTATCTCACGAGTATTTGTTTCATCAGCAAACAAAATACAGTCAAATATTTTTGAGACTGAAGGAACACCCTTGGTCAAACTTCAATTACACTACGATTTTAGGAGATACAATGTTATAACCCTGAAAAATGCCATTAGTTAATTTTTGTAATTAAGTTTAACTTTGTTAATTAATTTGTTGTTATATATAGAATCTTTATAGAACTACCTCTAAGCGTTCTGATTAAGTTTATAACATCATACAAGATCACACAAGAACACACATTATCTCTATTATAGAGAATCTCGAAGCCCACATTGAAGAACATTCCTATTCATCAAATTTACAGGTAATACCACTCACTAGTTAACTCAATATTTTCTGAATAATCCCAACAATAAACTCGGCATAAATTAAGCCCCGTCGTTTATTACAATATTTACAGTTTTTGATAAAATTTTGGACAAATAAATGTATTTAAGTATAATAACTTCTAGATATAATTTAATTTCTTACCTTGATTTGCCCCTCAGCTATAGTAATTGCTGCAGCATGTGTAAAGGCATCGATTACGGGATGAGAAATGTAGTCCATTACAAGACCTGTTATCGATATGAATGTGATAATGAGTTACCGCAAGCGCTGATATAATTACACTGGACAGCACAC
The DNA here is from genome assembly GCA_011800805.1 of Hirudo medicinalis. NCBI lineage: Eukaryota > Metazoa > Annelida > Clitellata > Hirudinida > Hirudinidae > Hirudo > Hirudo medicinalis. The sequence goes on from MPNW01000563.1 coordinate 48,244, forward strand.
TTTTTTGACAGAAGATTCTGATGGATGATTATGATGCATTATGATGTCCTGATTATGAATCTATAATATAAAACAGAAAATACATGTGTACGTCCCAAGAGCTCCTCCCAAACGGTGAAGAGTGGCGATTTGAAATTTGCACACGTCATTCTCTATGCCATTATTAGGTCAACTGTGCTATTTGCAGTTTTCGACTATCAAGTTTTTCAACTTTCACCTTATTTTTGGGTCAACTGTACTACTTTAAACTTTTTGTAAAACTTTTTTCAACTCACAAGAACTCCCAAACGTTGAACAGTTGCGACGTCGTTCTGTCTGACATTTCTAGGTCAACTATGCTATTTTCAATTTTCAACCAAATAAATAAATTTAAAAAGAAGTATATAAAATGAATTCTGAAAAATAACAAACTTAAATTTTTAACTTAATTAATGATTTAATAAAATTGATTTAATCTAGTTTTAATTTAAAAAATTTATTTTATTTCAATAATGTACTATTTTGGACGAAAATATTAGCTGTGGTAAAGCTACTAGAATTGTTGTTGATCCATTATTGTAGTCTTGTAACTTCTCAAAAATGGTTATCATTAAATAGGTAATGGTGGGTAAAATGGCATGAAGTTAAAGATGCTAGGCGAGCAATTTAAAATTTTGTAGATTCTACATATTGGGCAGACAATGATTTTTATTCAAATAAATAATTCTATTCATTTCAGCTATATGATCATCCACAATAGCTGGCAATGAAAGCTTTTTCGACTCTCGAAATTTTAAAAAACTTATCTTCGATCTGCGATGCTAACTGACAGACTGAATGGAATATCACTTTTGTACATACATCAAGATATTGAAATACAGTGGTCGTCATCTTTAAGAGCGCAGCATTTTTTCGCGTAACTTTCTTAAATATGAATTTTATAACCTAAAATTTTGTTTAAAAATTTAAAATTTAAATATCATGACGAAATATTTTAATAAAGTTACAAATGAATTTATTACATGTTTTAACAGGAAATGCAAATTGATTTGCCAATTTGTTCGTCATATCTTTAAGATCGGTTACACGCATTTGTATAGTTAATATCAGCCGTTAAAAACTCCCATACCTCAAAAAAGGATAGACAGCTGGAATGGGCAAAATATATGGTTGATTATGGAGACTTTACGGAAGTCAGTAATTATTCTAGTCGAAACAAAGTTTATCATCTAACATGATCCCGATGCGTGCCACTGGCATGAGTTAGAGATTCAGTAAGAGGTTTATTGCAGTAGAAAATTCGGAGAGGTTCCGTGATGATATGGAGAGGATTTTCAGTGTGCGGTCAGACAGAATTAACTTTTCTGAGAGGAAAATAGGCTTACAAAGACTATATCAAGACTGTCTTCACTATTCTCAGACCTTTTGCTAAGATTCACCATGAAAATAACTTTGATTTCCAACAAGATACACCTCAAAGGAGTGACTACAGCATTTGTTCTTTCTGAGTGTCATGTAATGGGCTGCGTGTTCTGCGGACTTAAACCTTATATCCTACAGATAGATATATAGGTAGTTTAGGGGACTCTGATAAGACAGGTATACTACAATGGAATACAATTTTTAATTGTTAATGAGTCGAAAGAGGCGACAATTGAGGCATGGAAAATCTTGCGAAAAGAATACCTGGAACAATTGGTGGCATCATCGAAGTCAAGTTGTATTGATGTAATAGAAAAGAAGGGACAAAGGACATCATAATGACACTTTATTTGAATTAATAACATGATTTTGAATCCTTATTATTATCTTACGTTGCAGGAAACTTAAAGATATGACGAATGCGAAAAACGCATATTTGCAATTTTAACGCATATTTCTGGAATTTATCATCAGATCACACAAGAATTTCCGAATTTGATAATCTTTCTCTATCAAATGACATGCCGAAATTTGGGTTTGTAAAAATTCAGTCAAAAGTTATCGTAAAAAATCATAGCGCTCTTAAAGACAAGCCGAACATTGTTCCAGTAGAGGTAATAGTTGATAATTTTGGTAGATTAGATCTTGCATTTTTATAAAACTGTAACTTTGCATAAATTTGAATATAAAAGACCTGAAACCATTTTATAATTAATTTTTTAAAGATTTAAAAAAACAATAAGCAAAATGGCTATAAAATATCCGCCGGCTTATATTTGTATCAGCAAGCGGTTTAGGAATTGACCCTAAGAGGTCTAGGTTCCAGAGTGCGGTCCCCGCCAAAGTAAAGAAAACCAAAAATAAAAAATGAGTTTGAATATATCTCGGGCGAAGCCGAATTAAAAAAGCTAGAATGAACATGAAAAATACCGATCACCCAGAGTTTTTGGGAAATTTATATAATTTACTTTCATATTAAACTACATACTCGTTATAAAATACAAATAGTACTTATTTTCATTCATTTTTATCCTAATGCATTTTATTTTAGCAAATCCATTGACTCATTCTCATTTTTGATTGGTCAATTCAATGAAGTGATGTTTTCTTATAAAAATTATGCATAGGCTTGAGATCGCTCATTTTAGTTGTTCAATTCTTAGACTAAAAAACGTTGGTATAGTGTTCATTTTTGTTATAACTATATTTATTGTTATATTGTTATAACCCTGTGAAATCACATTAATTGGTTTTTATAATTAAGTTTATATTAATTATGTTTATTAATTAATTTGTTGTTGCTAAATGCAATCCTAGAATCTTTCTAGGATTTACGTCTATGTTCGTCGATTAAGTTTATAACATCACACAAGATCACACAATATCTCACAGAATCTCAGAGCCCACTTGGAAATTATAGAGGCCCACAAAAATACTTGACATTGAAGAACATTCTTATTCAGCAAATAATCATGCAACTGATCGCTACGCAGGATAATTGGCAGAAGGATTAAACTCGGCATAAATCAAGCCCCATCGTTTATTACACTGGTGTCAGGAGTGGAATACAAGGAAAATAGTGGGATTCAGAGGAAACGCACTGGAGGAGTTAAATGTTGCAGAATTAAGACGCGAACTCAAAGAGAGGCAGTTGAACCCAAAGGGAACCCGGGAAGAGCTGCGAGAGCGCTTTGGAACGTGGTTAATCGAAAATGGTCATGATGTGGATGAATACGAGTTTGTAGGTCGGGATACGCTAGCATAAAGGCGGCCATGGACGAATATTTCGATGGGAGAGGATCAATTTCTGGAACAATTTCTTGGAAATTATAGAAGCAAATAAAATTACTGGATATTAAAAGAACATTCCTATTCAGCAAATAATCACGCAACTGATCGTTACGCAATAACTGGCAACAGGATTATTAAGCAAGCGTGGTATTTACAGGTAATACCACTCATATGTTAACTGAATATTTGCTGAATAATTCCAACAATAAACTCGACATAAATTAAGCCCCGTCGTTTATTACAATATAATTAAACCTTGCTCTCACAAATGCTTATTATTGCTTTTACCTATCCATTGGGCATGGTGATCTCGTTCCCTTCCATTCAGAAATAAAATAAATAAATGATGACAAAAATATCGTGATTATTAAAAGTTTCACAAACCTAAGTGACACAAGCCAAGAACAAATTGCATAATGCCTCCAAAAAGTGTTAAAAGTATAGCGTAAGTCGGATCCCCTGCTATGGCTGACGTCCCAAATCTGAATGAAGACGATGGAAATTAGGGAATTATAATTATATTGTAGAAATTTTGTAAAAAGGGAAGGAAAGACTGAGATTTCAGAAAAGCAAATTATTCGATCAGAAACATAGCTAAGGAACTCCAGAAATATCATCTGGAACAAATTGTTTGCATCCTTTTGGAGAAGTTTAATATGGCAAACTATTTTACGACCGTTTTTATGAGGCTCCATAAAGAATGGACCGTACTTTTATTACCACTGCATCATATATTACTTGCAATTAAAACCCATCTGCATTGCAAAGTTACATGACTTTCAATCACCTAATTTAAATGAAACTTATTAAATACCTTGCCACAAGGAGAGACATGATGGCAGTAGGACCAACGGTTATATCCTTGGATGTTCCAAATAAGACATACATAAAACATCCCATGAAAGCTGTATAGAGTCCATACTGTAATAAAATAAATATAACTTATAATAATACAATATAATAAAACAAATATTATGTTTAATAGTGTAGTATGATATTTATAGACTTGATAACAAAAAAAGTTTACGACGGTGCTGTCACTTTTATAGGTTAGATTTCATTTACTAGCCTCAATCCCAATCCTCCTGAACTTTTACTCAGCATTGCATTTGAAATTGAAGAAAAATCTTATAAGGAACGGGGCGTTAATATTACACGTACATTCATATGTGGATAAAAAAAATACTTTTTAAAATCGAGATTCTAAGAAATCGTAAAAATTAACAAAATTCAATAGCTTTTTCAACTTTGTGTTCAGCTTTTGTTTGTTTTAACTTTCTATGGACTCTCGCTACAAAAATAGCGTGCGCAGTCACTGATAGTGGGTCAAATTTTGTAAAAGCATTCAAGCACTTTTCATTTCATGAAACTGAACATTCACTAACTGATTTAGTTGAAGGCAAATCAAAGAAAGTTTTTGTAAAAGCATTGCGTCCTGTAGCTTGCGGTCTAGACATTTTGCAAGGGGAAAAGGTTTGAGATATTTATTCCCAACATTGGCAGTTATTATGAACCAGCTGAATGCTCTTTTGGAAGAATCTAATATCGCTGATTAATGGATTGAGAGCTGGAATAAGGACGAAGATTTGATGACATGAACAATAACACTGATGCTCAACTGGCAGCTCTAGTCCATCCTCAATTTAAGTTATACTGGCTCAGAAGTTCAGAAAGCACGGCTTGTGACGACATTGCAGTCACGTACAGATGCCTCAATAAAGGAAGAAGACAAAAAACTGGGTGGCAAAATTTCAGATAATTAAACATTGCAGCCAGATGAAGAAGATTTTTTTTACAAATTTCTTCGCTGCATTTTCAAATAAGAGACAAAGATTAGATGTTGTTGTTGGTGTGGAAGAGGTCGATAGGTAAGTGACATAACTTCATAGTTATCGTCTCTTCAGAGATCCCCACATAATAAAGTTATATGCAGTTCTCAACACTGAACTACCCGCTACCGCAGCAGTGGAGAGATTATTCTTACCGGGTAGCTGGATATTTTCACCACTGGGTTCGAACATTTTGAAATGTTGCTATTTCGGCGTCTAGCAAAATGCTAAACATGGCAATCATTTTATCAAATACTTGTGTTTCAATAAAATTCATATGCTTTTATTGAATATTGTTCGAGTTGTTATTACTTCAAATTGTGTAGGAAAAAGTATTGCCAGAAAAAGTATTGGCAATACCAATACTTTTGTAAACGACCCTGAGGCCAGAGTGACCGAGCGCTTGGCGCTTCGAGCATTCTAACCTCATATGCTGACGTAAAGCTAAATTATTGGATTATTGGAGCTTCACAACGATGACTCTGACTCTTTATTGCATTTAATAAATTTATCAACTCAATTCTTACATTTATAGCATTCCCATAGACTATGGATAAATTCATTTTTAATAAAATGTGGCGATTTTTAATAAATTATATTTAATAAATAGATGTAAATGCACATATTTCAATTGTTTCATTTCTCCATCGTATGTTTACATAACTTCTTCCAACGCTATTCGCATCCTTCTCGAATAGTTATATTGAGGCGGCGGCCTCTATTGCACTTTTACATTCTGGTACTTATTGCTGTCTTCGGACTCTAAAATGCTAATCTTCAAACGGTTTCAATCACAATGGTAATCCTAGGACATTTTTGAAGTTACCTTCTGTGATGATGCGACTTTGTTTTCCAAGCATCCGATTAGAGCATCAAAGTTTGATTCTATCGGTCTAAGAGTTTCTGGGCCTACTACTTGTGAATGAATTTGTGGAGAAAGTTTGTACCAGCTTCTGATTTTGACACCTCTTAATGGCAAAACAGCTAGGAATGATCTGTTTTGTAATTTGTATTAAGCCGAAGTAAGTGCTTTAAGTATCCGAATAGGATGTGAAGGCAATTTTTAACCCCTCTAACCATTTATGTAGCGCCTCAACCCAAGGGCGATCCTTGGCGGTGCAGGCTGGGACCACATAACGACTATTGCCGCATGCAGGAACTCATTCAGCTAATCAGCACGCCATCTATTAAGTAATAGAACTTATTTAACAACACCATGTTTACTGATAATAAATTTATCAGTATTTGGACTCAGCATTGGAGCTGATCCAAGATGCCACAAAGTCTGGATGATTCAAGGGAAGAACAGTTTCAATGTGCTCAGTCCTCAATCAAACATAACCGGGCATACTTTTCGAATGCAAAAATTCCACCTAGATGCATAAATAATGTAACAAAATCAAGATGCATTCTATGGATGTTTATTTGTTTGTATGACTAGGATCTGTTTTAGTAGTTTACTAGTTAGGATTAATTTTATTTATGAAACCAATGACAAATGTGCTGATTACGTCTAGGGGCACCATGAATTCTTGCATGAGAACTTTGGCATCGTTGAGTGACCTCTAAATATTAATATTCCTACTCAAACTTTGCACATAATTGTTTTTAATGAAATTGAACCATTTGAGAGGGTCAGGCGTAATTTTTCCTAAATTTAATATTTTTCATCATTTAAGCGGGTGGCTTACTTAGATATTATTGAAATTGTCAAACAGAAACTATATACTCCAAAAGTTAAAGAAAAAAATTGTACCAAACAATTTAATTTTCTTATTTGGTAGCAATGATAATGAATCCGAATTTGACTATAGTGGCGTATGTTCCCACAAATCTTCAAGATCAATGAATTAAGCCAGCTTTACTTGAAGAGATTGTTTTTAAGGCAATGTGAAACCTGGCTTTGCTGGTTATTGAAAAGGGGAATCTGTTCTAGATTTGCGGGAAAACAACGTCAATGTTTTAAAGTGTACCGGTATTTATGTAAATCTCCCTGAGAGATGCATAGCAGGATCGAGTAGTTCTACTGATAGAACATAGAACAGTCTGAATCCAGCCAGACCCCTATATTACGAACGGATTGTACTGGCTGGATCTGGTTGGAGCAGATAACAACCGGTTTGAAAGAGAGTTAAAAGAGTTATGATAATAATCTATCTCAAGTTGAAATCTCATCTCATCTCGAACAACATTAAAACAATTTTGTATCTTCAATTCTTCAATCAATAAAGCACCTTTTTTTAATTTTAAGAATATTTTGTAAGCCAAGATTATTAATTATGTAAACTTATTAATTAATTATGTAAATCAACTAGTCGAGTTTGTTAAACGCATTATAATTAAGATTTCTCGATCATCTTCTTGATTACCAATAAATTAGTCAATTCAAATTTAATGGATATGGTTTGAAAGTTTCAATTCTACAATCCCTGAAAACCACATTAATAAAAAATATCAATTTTAACGCTTAAGTTGCATGCTATGATTCTACAAAGCAGCATCATAACGCTGTTAATGTCAAATTTATTTAAATATTTTTATCCCATAATATTGAATGTTACGAAATTATTTTACTTAGGCAATAAACAGCTTAACAAAACTGGATTTATTCCTTAGTAATAATTGTACCATGGTCGAAATTGTATAAGTTAAAAACTTACAAAGGAGAATTAATTATTGTTAGCAACTAAAGAGTACTGGATTGTCAGAAAACAATTTTTTAACGTTTTAGAACTAACTTACCTGAGGAGACAACCCGGCTACCTTGGATAATGCAAGACCCTGCGGTATCACGGTCAATCCCACTGTCAGACCTGCCACGACATCGCCCTGTATTTGCTTCAGTCTGAGAAAGTAATCGACGTTAACCCTCTAACGATCTTGGGTTAGAGTCACATTTTGTGCTAATGTTTATCCCAGAAGGACTCAAAATATGAAACCCAAATTTTATGACTTTTCCTTATTTATGAGGATATACTTATTCCCCGATAACCAATAATGTAACCCAAATATTTTCGGAGATATTTGAGCATTACTGTCTTCAGAGGGGCACCACTGGCAAGTTATAAATGCGCATTTATGCTTAAATTTTGAAGTTTTTACGACTTTTTTATATTATTTGATCTTTGCTGAATATCTTTATATAAGAGAGAATGTGCATATTTTAACACAAGACAACAACAATTACTCAATGATGAGTAATAAAAAAGTAAATTTGCGTTAGATGTACAGAGGAACAGGCAAGAAAATTGATATTGGTAGTCGACTGACTGGCCATCTGATGCTGATGACAACTATGGTAATGAAACAGAAACAGAATACGTTCCATGTTTTGAAAATAGTACATATGAGAGCTGTTGTGAAGGAAACACATCCGAAAGTGATGTAAGACTTGGAGAAACAAACAAATAATGATGGATCTTTGCAAGATTCCGATGAGAACATATCTGGCCCTGTCATATCGGATGAAGATTTAGTTTCTAAGAACTTAGTATCTTTATTGGCTATTCGTGGTTTATCCATCATCCTTAGGACTATTCAAGGGTGCGTTTCAAATAAATAGAGAATAAAGATGCACAGAACATGAAGAAAAAATGAAGATTGATAGGAAAAGAAAACAGGTTCGCTGTATTATGTGTAAAATGTGGTTCGCTTCTGCTGACCATCATGTCATAGGTTGCAAAGCTGTGCGGAATAGTCGGAAGACTTGTTTGAAATGTGTTATACCCAGGGCCGTCGATAGAAATTTTTGGCTCCTAGGCACATGGTTATGTCAAGTTAGAATTCAAAAAAAGATATTAAAATCCTGGCGGGCCCCAAAACATTGGCAGGCCCCTGGGCATTTGCTCCCCCCATCTCGTCGGCCCTGATTATGCCTAATAATACTTGATTGGTTAGTAGGTTGGCTGGGTTTCGTTCCTAGAAGAGGCGGTAATGGAAACAGTCGTATGTGTCGGGTTCAAAACCCAGCTAAATCTGTCACAAGCGCCCTTGGGAAGGAGCGCTATATAAATGGTTATAATATAATATAATATTCAAGAATTATATTTTAATATTCAAACATTACATTTAATAATGAATTATTATATTTAATATTAAAGAATTATATTTAAAAAACGCTTTTGATGCTATGCATATGGCGCTATATAAATGAAGTACATATACATAATAGAAATACTATATATTCTGCAAAACAACATTTTTTTTGTAAAATTGTAGTGAATTTTTTTGTCAAGCTACTTCTGACTTTGTGACACATGTCATAACATTAACATGAATAAGTTTTATTTATTCAATAAAATTTAATATTCATAGTTTAACAAGTCAATTTTTAATAGTTTTAGTGCTACAGATTACTATTTTTCAAACAATTCACCAAAGAACTTTGGGGTGCATTTGCAACCCCTTGAGACCTTGAGGCCATGGTAGCGAAACCGTTTCAGGCTTAACAAACTAGAAAAGTTTGAAAACATTAAATCTTTACGGTTTCTAAACTAAATTTATAACAACAAGCAAACAATTTATATTTAATAACAACAAGCAAGCCTCGACTTCTCTCCGGAGGACTTCACGTCATGCCAGAAAATTCTCAATAATACAACTAGACAATCGAATCCTTAGTAATGGCTGTAATTGTTCCGCTATCCCAAAGGCTATTGAGTTAATTATAAAATTCGTGGCCATTTAATTAATTAACATATTTTTGGATTCATTAGTTATTCCAAGCTTTATCGGATGTCTGCAACTTTATTTAAATAGTAATCGTATGCAGTAAATTGGCTCATTATCTTTTAGACAAATGTCTCTGACTTTGTATTAAGCACAGAGTAATATATAAGTTGTATTAAGTTTATTAAAGTTATATTAAATGTTTAAACATTTTAACTAATAAAGTACATAATAAAATGGGCGCCATGTTCTCAAGTACCTCGACAGCAGGTTCATCTTCAATGATTATAATAATGATTCCGAGTTTGATTTATATATATATATATATTAAAAGGTAATGTTGAGCAGAATATAATAATGTAATTGTTATTTTTTTTTTTTTTTGAACAGGTGGGCAAGATTTTAAATTTTGGTTTTTTACGTTAAAAATGTAACTATAACTTTTTTAATAATTTAAATAATATTATCAAATACCTCTAATTTTTTATTGTGTGTCTGTTGAGGTATTAGTCGCATTTTTAACCATAACAGGTGATTTTTATTCTAATTATGTTTTTGTTCGAATTGTTCAACATTTGGCAATCTTCGCATTCTTCAAAAAGAACTTCCTATTTATCACAATATTAATATCATACAATATTATTACATTTCTAATATTGTATAATTTGTATGTAAAGAATTAACCACACACTTTTACAATATTTTAAATGATAAAGACCAACCTATACTTTGGAAGCCAAGTTAATATAGGCAACTTTTTCTTGAGCTGCCTAACCGTAAAAACGCCTTTTAAGACATTTTTTATATTGTCTTTATTGAAACCTTTTCTTTCTTCCATTACAATGTTTACCTATGATAGCAATTTTCAACACAAACTAGTCCGACGCTGCTTATATAGATTGAGAGTCACTCGTAGCCAACAACTTGATCATTCTATTTGATTGAGCTGTTATGATGGCAATTAATTCAAATAGCTCTAGCTGGTGTCGAGGTTACAAACAAAACAAGGTCTTCACTGATTTTCAAATTGTTAAGCGTCGATAAAATGCATTTCAGATGATATGACATTTTGAATTAGGAGTGTTAGACATAAAGACATTTAAGTATTTCAATCTACAAACCAAATGGATTGCTAATACGAATTTGTAATCAGTTAAAAAAATGTACACAAGCATAAGAAATAAAGCAAAACATCTATGAAATAATTTATAATTAAATTGCAAAGAGAAAGCAGCAAAATTGCTTAAACGCCTTTTTTGTTCAGTTACTTTCACCTTGATATTCACATAGAGTTCACGCAAGGCTCCAATACCTTCTTCAATAGTTCTATTCGATAACTGAAAAGAAATATTGTGGCTCAAGACAAACACCATATGGAGGAATCCTTAAGAGGAACTTTTCAACAACAAATAATTAGTCATCATCATCATCCTACATCCATTGTCATCATCATCCATTGTCCTACATAATAAAAATAAATAAATAAAGCAAGCGAATTGAAGAGACTGGTACTCAATAAATAACAAGTGGGAAATGATTGGCTGTGATATGGTCCACATAATATTCTTTCACTCTTTTGTTCTTTATACTCCGCATCGGGGCTCACCAACGGTCTAGTCCAAAGACCAATGGGCTGGATGATGTTATTTGCGGTAAAATGATATTTGGGAAAAACACTACAAATATCAAGGCACATTTAAAAACTAACATCGTCAAGTTTGTGGGAAGTTGGAGAAAGCAGAGCAGAGAGATAAGAAGTCAGTTTCAAAAGCCTAGCCAAAGTTTCACAAATTCTGCAGCTCCCTTGATTTGTACACGAAAACTAAAAGCTAACAAATTATAATTATAACTAAAAAATATGCGAATTTAAAACTACCACTAGATAAAAACTAAAAAATCCGAAGAATTAAAACTAAAAGTAAATGATCATAACTATAACTAACAAAAGCGGAACTGAAATAACCAGACTAGTCGTTTACCCCTGTAATGATGTCTTTTATTTTCATTTTATTTATTCAACAAACTGAAGGGCCCTGTGGACCACTAACACAAATTTGTACAAATTACAAGAACAAAAACATTAGCCAAAATGACAAAGTAACTTGATAATTAAATGTAAAGCAGATAAAAACGATGAAAAAACGTATTAGAGCATTAAAGCATAAAGCGCGGAACGGTAGATGAATTAACAATCTCAATAGGCAATGCGCTCCAAGGTCTGACAATTCTATTACAAACAGAAAATTTGACATTGTCTGTTTTTAGGATTTATTGCATCGAAGCTTAACTACCCTCTCGCGCTTGGGTAAGTATTTCAAACAAGAGTTGGTAAATCCATTTAGTATTTTGTAGCAGAGTAAATTAGCCAAGAAGCGGCGTTTTTCAAAGTTATGAAGCTTGAGAGGCTTGAGTCTTTCCATACATGGATGGAATTGATTTTATGAATTGTCTCTTTCCTTCAATATGTAGACGTTTTCAGCTACTTTCCACTCATCGTCTAGCCAGCCTGACTGCCACGCTTTTCCGATGCGAGAATGCAGCAAGCACTTGGTAAAAGGTGTGGAATTCCAAACGATTCCTAGCTTTCCTATCAACTTTCCTCACTCCTTCAAGCTTCAAGCGACGTGGATCACAAACTAAAAAGACAGGTGAGGTAAATGTCACCCATTCCTTGGAGAGGAATGTGACGGGGGCGTCACTGTAGGTGTTCCTCCAGTTAGTCTCTATCACCTTAGCAAATAGGTGCTGTAGGGATCATTGAAAAATCTCATCTGAGCATTCCTCCCCTCATAGCTCATAGTCGAATATTCTCGGCACGGAAAAGGTTCATCACACTTTTCATCCACTCTTCCCATAAAACTGAGAGAATTTATTAATACTTATTTACTATCCTCCTTGGCGCCTTCCAACGTATTCCTTATTGGAACGCCTTTTTCGCCTTTCAGATATTTAAGTTCGCGTTGACGCCTAGTTTTTTGCGGTTTGACGGATCGTTTTCAACAACGTAGAATATATTCGCCCTTATTTGAGACAATGTAAAAAAAAAACCCTACTTGTCAGGATTTTTATTGTTAGCTCTATATGAAACGTTTGTTGAAGTGGATCGTCATATCTGAAAATGTTGCTAATAAAACATTTTTCTTAACATTTAACATATTTAATGTCTACTTTAAAGACACTATTGAAAATTGTAGAAGAAAACGGAAACAACAGTTAATAGTTTAATAAACAACTGAATTTAACAGTCAACTTTAAGTAATTAAGGAACTTGTCTACAAGTCTATTTCTAGTCTACTTGTCTATTGTCTTTCTACAACAAAGTTTCTATCGACAACTTCACCACGACAAGCTACCGTGTTTCCGCGAATATAAGACCCGGTCTTATATTAATTTCAAGGCTAAAAAACGACTAGGTCTTATTTTCGAAGTAGACATATTTTTTCGAGTAAAACCAAAAGTACAAAAGACGTTCTTTT